>VSDK01029210.1:273704-294467 GCA_009767595.1 Symbiodinium kawagutii | reverse complement strand
GTACCAAGGGTCCATCAGCCAGCGGCTAGCGCCTTGCTGCGCTCAGGAACGTACGACGGTCCTCGTGGCTGGAAGATACCGCGGGAAGTTTTTTGGACCGCCTCGCCTGAGACAGAGATCATCTCAGCCATGAAGCGCAGGGCAACCAACCAGCTGAAACATGACATGCTCATGACCCATCGAGTAATGATGTAATGATGGTAGCTAGATGTTGTTAAAATGGTACCAACAACATGTAGTAATGATGGTAGCAACGACGTTTAATAACAGGGTCCTTGGTCCATGAATAACTCTGAGTGCGGACTGTTCCTGCTCAACCATGAGGTTATGATCCCTGATGAACCCATTGTGGTGATAGTCAGTAATCATCGACTATTTGGATGATAGCTCTCCCCCAACAGTGACTGCTTGGGTTTTGAAATACTCGGCATATGTGCCATTGTTTGTTACAATGTTTGCAGAAATGTCCTTGCTTTTCTTGAGGAAGTGCTAAGTTAAATCGGAGGTTTTCTAAGGTTCAACCTTGAGACTTCTTTAAATAAAAACTGTCGCCAGCAACATCTACACATGGGCCCCATAGCTTGGGATGGTGTCCATTTAGCTCGGCTGCATGAGCAAGACCTGCACTGCAGCAATTTTCATGCTGCCCTTTGTCCATTCCAACCACTGGGATCGGATTTCTGTGGCGCTCCCTCGAGCAGAAGCCAGCTGCGGCAGAAAGGATCGCTTCGCGCCAAGGTTTTGGGCCAGGATTTGTCCGGACAGGAAACCAAACAACTTGGCAGGTACACGGGGGAATGGCATTGATTGCCTGAGAGTCTGGGATGTGGATATGTGCGCGTGTTTGGGGGAAAATGCCAAGCTGCGGTGTGAACAAATGATTGACACACAGATTGGGGGCCAGATCAGTACATACATGTCACCGATAAGACAATAGATACAGGAGTGGTACTGTGCTGGGCCATGTTCCGCTTTGATTGGAACTAGATGATGCTTTATTTTGCCCCATCAGCCGACCGCCTGAACTTGTGCCAATAGGGTGATGTCATGAGGGAACTCTGGAGATTTGTCCCACGCAAAACTTGAGATGGTCAGGGCACGGTCTTTTTGTTGCATGGGATGCTTCTTTTGTGTGTGTGTGTGATCCTGTTTTTGTCATAGATCGCTGAGGATAGTAAGTTTTGTTTTGTTTTGGCGGCTGAAGGGGCAAATACATGCAAGAAGTCGAAGTATAGATATCTAAGATATCTATACTTCGACCTATGTATGGAAGGTGTTTATCTTCACATGTGAGTTAATCATAGTAATACAATGACAACCATAAATGTTAAGATTATAACCATAACGACTATAACCACTAGATACCGTAGAACTTACAAGATTATCAGCCAAAGCTCTAATGATAGCAGCTATCAACCTAGTGGCATACCACTATAACCAACCACTAGATACCGCAACCACTACGTGGTACTACAATAACAACTAAAACCATAACCACTATGGCCACTATAACCACTATGACCACTATAATTAACCACCAGTGGTATTTTAACTATTATTAACTACTATAGTTAACCACTATAACTAACCATAACCACTCAAGCTGCGTGGAAACAAACAACCATAACCACTATAATTAACCACTATAACCACTACATACCATTATCAACCACTAGAACTACGGCATGGACCGTTGAGGCGCGCTTGCTGGAAGCCTTCGACCAGAGATCTCAGTTGCTGCGTGGCCCGGCCCCGGCCGATGAAAAAGAAGCCGGCCAAGCCATCAGTGGATTTGATGGTAGATATTGGTACTGAATGATATTCAATAGTTAAAATCTACCAATGGTATTCAATACTTAATGGTATGCATATCATAATTAATGGTTGATAATGGTATATGATAAGGGTTCATAGTTCAGTTGGTAGATATTGGATGATATTGGTATTGATTCCTATGTAGTAAAGGTTTATAGCAAGAATGGTGTATCATAGTGGTTGATAAAGGTTTATAATGGTATATGATAAGGGTTCATAGTTGGTATACAACCATCGATAATAATGGTATATAGTAAAGATTGGATCAAAGGAAACTATACGGAAACTAAAATTTGCTATGAACCATGTAGTGCCTGCAAATGAGATCAAATGAGCCACTTCCTCGTGGTGATGGGGATTCCCTACAGTGGTGATGGTTCTAAGCTCAGTATCCTGAAGCGAAGGGCCGTCGCTTCCCCACCATGGCCTGTACCCCAAGCAGTGTGCACTTTTATCATGGGATGTTTTTCTAGTTGTGCGTTTGAATTTCGTGCGGTTAGTTAGGCCCTAAAAACGCCGCTTACGATTGGCAGAAAAGATCCCCCAACTTGCGAATCCGATTGCTGCAGCGAAGAAAACAAAAAATGTGGGTGTGGAAATTGCCATCTTACCACCTAATACAACTGATCACAGTTGTTGATGACTACTTGCTGCTGTTTATATGTTCTGCGAGTTTTAGGTTTGGAACCAGTAGTGTACAACATTGATCTGCATGGGGGCAATATGAAAAACTACTTCAGACACAACAGGTGTCAAGGGACAGAGCACGACTAGCAACCATAGCTGCATAGGTTACGTTCGCAAATTGAAGTGGTCAACGGTTGCGAATCATGCTGAACTGAATGGTTGAGTTAGTTTTATTTTACCTTGCATTTTTTCTAATTCCTATGAGCTGTTGTTGATCCAGCAGATCTAGCAGTGACTAAATGATCAGCTCTATCGGTTTTCTTCGCCATAGCCAAATCCAATTTGGGGTCTGATGAATCACTAGGATAAACACCAAAAATCAATAGCGGGGTTTAGTACAGGAACTTATGTTTATACTTCCTGGCTTTGATAACAGGATTCCAGCTATAGGAATCAACACGATTGTTCGCCAAGAACCGCTATTGATTGCTGCTCTTTCTCCTGGTGAATCACCAGATTGTCACTGGAACAACCGCCCTAGGTGATGCAGTGGAACGCAAGGGAGGTTTGCGCGAGAGCGCTGAGCATTTGTTGCGCAGGCAACAGCAGCCACCGAAGCTATGGTTTAAGGATGGTTAGGGATGGCTCATAGTGGCTAATGATGGTTACGGATGGTTTACCCAATGGTTTATGATGAATACAAGTGATTTCTGATGGTTCAACCAGTGGCAATGACGGTTAATTGATGGTGAATTCTGCGGTTGTTTCCCTCGGGTAGCATAGCTGGCTCGAGAACCCAAAGCGTTTGAAGAAGCCGGGACTGGGAGCTAGCGAGCTGATTGAGGGTCGCCATCCACAACCCGCTGGTGACTCACCATCAAGGGAGGACAGAAATGGTGTTTGTGGAGGGGGGATGGTAATCTAATAGGTTCATAGTGAGTTGTTATACATAAACCAGTTGGATAGTCATATAGGTCAAGGTGAGTGCCTCATTGAACCTTTAATTGGAAATATCTAATCATTACAATGAGTCAACCTGTGGTTATATAGGCTATCGATAGATTCATAGCCATGTTTACTGTTGTATTATATGGGTTACTCATTAGATGAAGCCATCATCATTACACAGCTATGGTTTATCATAGCCACTTGATTCAATTGAACCAAATGTAAGCGTTGACTATGACCATTTAACCAATATGCTGAACCATTGTAATGTCTAGGCGAACCAGAATTTATAACCACTAACTATAACCACCAAGATGATTAACCATTGTAATGTCTAGCCAACCATTCACTATAACCACTAACCACTATAGACCTACAACCATTTAACTCCTATGAGCGTCATCATTGCCATTCCAATTTCGTCGCCCAAGCTCCCTTGCGGTAGCAGGGCGCCAGTGGCCACGCCAGGTTTCTCCAAGAGGAAGTGCCCAAGCTCCAAAGTCGCCTTGTGGAGGAGCGCGGCTGGGACCACCGGTGCGGTGCTGTCCAGCTCGAGTGCTTGGTACTGGTCGTTCATGGTGGGGTTAAGAACTCTGGTCAATGATAGGTGGTAGTGGCTATGGTTGGCGTAGTTGATGATGGTAAATGGAAAAAAAGGTTGGTAAGCATCAGTAACCATTCATCAGCCATGATTGGCGTCTCGTTGTGGCGCCAGGCCGCCGAAGACCGTGCGAACCTGCAACGGCGCACCTTGGAACGGGTGAGGTGCGGGCTACGGGCGACGCCGGGCGCTTCGCGGGGCTACGCCGCAGCGGCGCCAGCAGATCATGGTGACACATCGGGGGAGGGGTGTAGCAATCGTGGTTAGCAAGTAGTTAATGATGAGTCCACCACTCTAGAGTTTGCCACTAGTATCATTTGGTTAGTATCATCATTTGGTTAGTAAGTGGTTAATGACTATGGAGGGTTAAATGATGATTAGTAGTGGTTGATGATTAGTAGTGGATGATGGTCAATCATAGTTAATGACTAGAGGGTTAATGATGATTAGTAGTGGTTGATGGTTGATAGCTTATTGATAGTCAATATGGATTGACAACTAGTGGGCTAATGATCAATAAGGACTAAGCCACTATAAACAATAGTCATGGTCAGCAGTGGGTTTATTAAATGGCGTATGTCATTTAGCTGATCAATTGTTGGCTGATGATGGTTCATAGCTGATCAATGGTCAGTAGTTGACAATGGCTCATCATGGTTAGTGATGCAATAGTGGTTAGAAAGTAGTGGGTCAATAATGATGAATAGTGGGTTAAGACGAACTAGTCAATCTACCACTATTAGGGATGTTCTTCCATTGATGCACTTGGGTACCTTTTTTTGGAGCAGAGCCACATTGTTGATATTTTGGGGGGATGTTCAAAGTTCATGTGATGGCTTCTTACCCTCAATTAGAATGGATTCACGCTTAATCAAGACGTATAAACATTGCTTCTCAGTGCGGGCGCAAGTTATTCCCTCCGCAAAGTGTTGGATCCGGTCTCTCTGACCCTGAAGCTCATGGATCTGATGGCAAATTCTCCTATGGATTGCCCATTGCCATACATTTGTCAATCAGCTAGTGGTCAAAGATTCCATCATGGATTGCATATGGCTATGGGTCGATACCCTGTACCCGTGGTGTCAAGAACCACTGTGTTTCCTATTGTTTGTGGTTATTATCCACCATTTTTTGGTTGGTTCATATTGACCCATGGCCATATAGTTGGTATATATCCCCTATAATTGTGAGTTATCATCCCCTATTATTAGCCATTATAACCATGGCCATCTCAGTGTAAACATTGCCATGGTAAAGAGTTGGTGCCTACAGGTCGGCTGCTAGCTGTGGGACTTGCCGCACGCGCCGTCTCAAACAGCTTGGGCTCGGGGCGCCACCGGTCGCCACCGGTGGCCCAAATGAAGGTAGCAAACGCGAGGAGGTTTGACAAGAGAACTTCCCAACCTGAGAACTGTGAGGACATGAACGAATGATTTTGAGAGATTATGTTTAATTATCCCCTACAAGGCCCAAATAAAAACCATGTAAACTCCTGCAATTCCCTAGAAAAAATGTTTGCGATGAGGAAGTCCCACGGAGAACTGGCCTGCCCTGTGGCTCTCTAAGCGGAGTGGCAACTGTAGTAATCTCCTAGGAGGACCGAAAATGACCGCAGGCAAGCGGCTTTCGGAGCCAAGGTAAGCATCATCCGAACCTGGGCTCCATCATTCCGTTTGGGGGGTTCTCAAAATACGGAACCCCAAAGTTATGGTTGCTTGAAAGATACCCCCCATTTGGAGAAACCGTCATATCGTGAAAGGTCACTTTCGCCCTTTCAAGCAATCAGCCTGTAGATGCCAGTGGTTAGTTGCCATCCTTAGACTGATGATCCACTGGTGATCCGCCAAGTGGCGGTTCAAACGCCACTATCGTTAGACCAACAGGGCATCCACACGGCATCCACGAAGATCACCCATCCCCTGGCTTTGCGATGGACAGCGATGACGAGGATGTGGATGCCTACTTGGACAGTGTCTTGCTAGCAACTTCGAGAACTTGTCAGGGAGCAACTGTGGGTTGCAGTGGGCTTTGGTGGACACAATTGTTCGAAATGAGCCCCTTGAAGGTGGTAAATCAAGGATCAAAAAAATCATCCCAAGGACCATCACTTTCGGACAGTGGGGGTAAAACATATTTTGTCATGGACACCAAGACCATTTTTCTGAAGAAAGAAAATACCTTCTCCAAAGCAAAGAACCTAGATGGAATTATGATGTTGGGCAGACCTTTGATCCTGTGGGATAAATTGTGGGCTTGCATAATCATCTAACCTGGACCTAGCCGCAGCCGGCTCTAGCGTCATCTGGATCCGACAGGAGAGTGGGGTGTTGTTTTGCTAGTTGGCTTTTGGGAACTAAACTTGCGCTGGAAAAATATGGAAATGGTCAATGGTTGGGCAGACTTCAGACTTTTCCACCAAGTGTTTTTTTTACAACATCTATCCCCCATGAATCAACCATCAACCAACCACTAACCTTCATGAAGCACTAGCAAACATTATTACCATTAACCATCGTTAGTCATCATTAACCACTACTATCCACCATTAATCAACCGTGACTCACCCATATGTAGGGACTATACATGCTCTCAACGTCGGCCTTTCCACCGCGCTGCTACGCCCGGTCTCAGGTCTCGAGGCTGAGGAACCAAAGGCTGGGAGGGGCTGAGCCAGGCCAACCAGGGAGCAGCCAGGCCACCAGGAGCTAATCCGGAGGTTGTACATCTTGGATGTCCCAGGCCTTACAGTTGCTGGTGCTTGGAGTTATTAATAGCTACTAATGATCGAAGGGAAAGATCAGCTTTAGTTTGGAGCGCGCTTGAAAGTGGTCGAGATCATGGATCGACGGTTGAGCGAACTGTTTGATCTAATCATGAGAGTGTGGCACTTGCTGTCGTTGCATTTATTTGGCATCGATCTGTCAGTGATGTGTTATGGCAAGAGCTATACATCAAAAGTGTTGCCATGGTCCTGAATTTGATTGATAGAATCGAAATACGCTGAAGCCTTACTGAGGACCTGATCTCAAGAAACACTGAAGTGTTCGGCAAGTGTTTACCTCCATCGAGGGGCTGCGCTGAACTTTTGAACATGGGTTGCGGCTCAACGGTTCGTCAACCACAACTGTGACCTGCCATTGCAAGTGACCTGTGATTATCCAGATTGTTTGTAGCTGGAAATGTCCTCATGGGATCTCGTGGGTCATTGGGTATTCTCCATTACTATTACTGACCATCATTAAACACCAATGAAATGAATGATAGCTCTCTGGCCGAATGAACATGAACCAAACTGAACAGTTCTTGACTTCATCAACCATTGATTGTTTTTGCCTTCAGCTCCTTTTTCGCATTTGCCCAACCAACTGGGGCCGATGCAACCGCTTCTCTTCACTCGCTATCCTAGCCTGTTTCGTATTTTTTTCCTAATCATATGAAGTAATGGCACTTGACGAGTATGTATTTATGCTAAAATATGGTCAGCATCAGCCTTGAACCGTTCTGCACTCATTAATGCATCATTGTTTTGCGAGGAGCATATGACCATCATATCACGTTTTGATACGTTTTGCCATTGCAGAAATCCTCAAGGATTTCAACCATGATTCATGACCAACCCTGAGGAATAACCACTATGTCACCATTGTATCTCCATGGTATCACCATGTTTAACCATGTCCAACCGTTATTAGTCCAGCTGGTTAAGCCTTGTGAGCACAGCTTGGATGTACCCGGCTAGTGCAGGCCACCAGCCATGCCAGCCGTCCAAAGCCCAAGGAGGCGGTTGCCCGTCCTCCGCTTGTTGTTGGCATAGCCATGTTGGAGACAGGTGGAGATTTTGCCTTCCTTATCATTATTGGTTGTAGAAGCAGAAGTCGAAGCAGAAGTGGAAGTAGTAGTAGTAGTAGTCGTCGTCGTGGTCGTCGTCGTCGTCGTCGTCGTCGTCGTCGTCGTCGTCGTAGAATTTGTAGTAGTCGTATCATTATTGGTGTGCATGTTATTGTTATTGTTATTATCCGTATTATGAGTATCATTATTGGTACTGTATTCTTGTTCTTCTTTTTCTTGTTGTTGTTGTCGTCCTTGTTTGTAGTATTGCCTGCCTTTGTTGATGAGGTCGAAGTGTTTGACAGGACTGGTCATACACCAAGATGTCGTGTATGTGCACATCCTACGAGGCATTTAGCTTGTAGGTTTATCGATTTTACATCTCCAGCTGTTGCTGCTGATCATAGCTCTTGAGGTATGCGCTGGCAGCTCAGCGCAAGCAGCCAGCGAGTAGTAGAGCAAGATTTGGTGACACCGCATGCTGGTGTAATCCAACAGTCATGTTGGTCAGCGTTTTTACAAACTGTGCTGAAGAACCCATTGGTACCAATCACCAGGTTTGACAGAGACTGTTGTGCTTGTTCCTTAGGAACTCTTTCTGCCACCGCCGGTGGCTCAAGGTGACTGCTACGCCAGCCCGCAGGAGAAGAAAGCTGTGTTTGTCCTCAGATGCTTGCTCGGGCCTTCAGCTGCTAAGTCAGTTGGTGGCGCGGAGCCATGGCCGCTACCGATGATGGGACCGGTGCTCCAATAGACGCTGCAGCTGCCGCGCCAGCTGATGAGGGACTTTCTACAGCTGAACCAACTGCAGGCTCCTCGGCTGCACCTCCTGCAGCTTCCGAGTCCAGGGTACATGACTCATGGGATGACTGGAATAGTGGTTGGCACTATGGATGGAATTCCTGGGATCAAGGGTACCATGATAGAACTTGGAATAGTGGCAGCAGTGATTGGCCAGCATCAGAAAGGGTGTCTGCTGGCAACCATGGGGATGCAAGCGTGACAACGCGCTTGCCGACAGTTAATGAGTTTGTTTACGGAGACTCTGGGAACTCATCGCATCGTGGTGAGAACTACCAGTCCGTTTCTCCGGTGGCAGAGTGGCAGAACTACCAGCCAGATCAATCTTGGCAAGGCCGCTCCAGTTGGAATGACTGGCGTTGGGGCAATCAGTGGGGTCATCCTCAAGAATGGTGGGGCTGGCCGCAATCCTCGCGGCACTCTGGTTCCTGGCATGACTCCCATCGTGACCATGATTGGGATCGAGGCCAACAAGTCAATCATCGCCCAGATTATAGCGATCCACCAGCCTGGCCGGGCTGGGCTCATCGAAAGTACTGGGTGTTGGCAATCAGGCGATGGAACAAGTGCACTGATGTTCCCCTCAGACGGCGGGCCGAGAAGGTCCTTCGTCTACTGGGTTGGGACTTGCAGCCAGACTTTGAGCACTTGACTGAGGATCAGCTCACCTCGCCAGAGTACCTTGACCTCATTCTGCAGATCATTGACAATAAGGCTGGTGTCCGTGAGGATGATGAGAAGCGCAAGACGTTCAGGGCCATCTTTGCTGAGTCTCAACGCAGACGCGATGAGACATTGGCACAGTTTGCGGTGCGCAGACAGCGTGACTTCACTCGTGCTGCAAGTTATGGGGTTCCTCTTCCTCCAGAGTTCCAGGCCATTCTGTTGAAGGAAGGAGCCGCTTTGAGCGACCAGAATATGCAGAACCTCACAGCTATCCTTCAAGGCAGAGATGAGGACCCGAACGCTGTTATGCGTGCACTTGGTCGCATGGATGTGCGCTCAGACAAGCTGATTGGCTTCGCAGCACATCATCCTGGAGATCCAGATTTACCTCCTGAGTCCTATCTTGCAGATGACCCTGATCAGAGTGATGATGATGGCTCTGACGATGATGATGGAGCTCTAATCTTGGATGAGCTGGATGGCTTGGACTTATCAGAGGACCAAGTCCAGGAAGTGTTCGCAGTACTGGACACTCGTCGCAAGCGATCCTGGAAGGAGAACAAATTGTTCAAAGCTCAAGTTCGCAAGGACCGAGGATCTTTCGTTCGAGGCGAGAATGGCACGGCCATGCCGAAGGGTCCACATGGCGGTCCTCCTGGGCAAGTTCGAGATCGCCATCGTCCTCGTGAAAAGCTGAACCGGGAACAACTGAAAAAGATTTCCCGCTGCCGACGTTGTGGAAAAAAGGGACATTGGGAAGAGGACTGCAAGGCTCCTCCGAAGTCTAGTCAACCCAGTGCTCCAAAGGTGCAGGCATTCTCCTATGCAAGCACCACCACATCTCCAGGCTCAGCTCTTTCTTGGTGGTCAGCTGCGGAAGTTCGACAAGCCATTGCTCAAGTGATGGGACGCAGCAAGCCACAACTTTGCTCAGAGGTCAAGCCAGTGTTCTTGGCCATTCCGTCAGAGGATGCGATTCTCGACATCGGTGCTACCCAAGATTTGATAGGAGCTCCTGCTTTGAAGGCTCTCACCAAGAGTCTCAAACAAGTTGGTCTACGACCTGTTGAAGTTGATGTCCCTGCATCCTCTCCGTCAGGGATCGGTGGTGCGGCTGAAGTCCTGAAGGTGGTTCTCCTACCTCTTTCGATTGGTGGTGTTCCTGGCATTGTGGAGTTCACGGTTTTGAAGAATGATGTTCCCCCCTTGATTAGTGTCGGGTTGCTAGAGCATCTCCAAGCGAAGATCGACTTGGAGCAGAACATTGTGGACTTCCAGAAGCTGGGAGTTCAGGTCGAACTCTCCCGCTTGCCGTCAGGTCACCGCACGATCCCCATCGTTCAGTGGTCTGGAGGACCTTTCCCAGTACCACCTGAGGTCTTGGACAAGTACCAGTTAGCTCCACAAGCTTTTGACATCGGATCTGAGTTCCCCTCCGCGTACATAAAGAATAGCTGCTTGACCGTTGACACAGCAGAGCATGAGTTGAATCGTGGCACTGTTGTGATGAAGGGAGCACCAATTACAATTTCAAGCAGTGATGTTGTTGAGCCCAATCGAGTAGAACCAGATTCCGATCACTCAGATTCCGATCACTCAGGTTCACAGGTCATTGAAGTTGACAGTTGGCAAACCCATGCTCACGTGAATGATGACTCATGTTCTACCCGCATCACTGGCCCAGTTCCGGCCGCAGATCAGATGGGTGAGAACAACTCCAAGCCCACTCAATTCGCTCCAGCTCTCCTTTGTGACAGCCATGGAATCTCCTCCGTCCCTCTCCACGCAAGAGCATCGATGGCGGGCACTGGTGACCAGGGTGCTCTATATGATGGAGTCCACCCGGGTGATGTTCCTTCGCCTTGCCGCCTCAGAGGTGCGAACCAAGAGTGTCAAGTCCAATCGATTCAAGTACTTGACCGAGGAGACGGGACCATGCTTGCACCCAGCAAGTCGAATCATGAAGCGCGGCAACCAGTATGCTGCATGGACTCTATGTGGCGCCTGCGGAGCTCGACTGACTTATCAAACCAAGAATCGGCCCAAGTCAAAGGCTCAGAGTTCCTCGAGGGTGACTCGAGCCAATGCCAGAGCCTCAGCCGAGCAGCAGATGCAAGAGATGATGCCCTGGATGCCGGGAAGCTCACAAACCAACGAAGTGGAACAAGTGGAAGAAGTGCAGAAGCAACGCAACTCTCGGAGCAAGCCATCAACCGGGAGTCAGGAGCAGATGGAGCAGATGAACATTTTCATGCACAACATCATGACCGGCATCTCTCAACAGAATCAGCAAGTGGGAAGTGTGCTGGAGAATTTGACGACAACCCTGCGAGAACTGTCGGTGGGTCAAGGACACATGCTGCAGCTGATGCAGTCCAACCATGCCCTGAACTACATGCAGGTAGAACAGTTGCAGCACATGGCCCAGCAGGAAGCACAGCACATGGACGACGAAGACTGGGCTCCGGTGGACGACCGCTGAGCTCTCTCCTGTCGTGGCCGTCCCGGTTTCTGTTGTCGGCCACAGTCGCGTCGGGTGCTATGTTGGAATCCGGTCAGTGGTCACCAGAGCTGCAACAATTTCTCTCAGATCGTGGCTTTGATGACCAATCCTTCGTTTGCTATGGTTCCATTGATGATCTCATTTCCTCTTCGGATGGTGATCATGTACATGGGTGTGATGCACTATCTCCTGAACCAGGTCAACCTTGTGATGAATGCGTTCTAGTTCCTTCAGATGTATGTGTACGGGATCTTCATGGTTTGGTTGATGGGAATGATACTATCTCCAAAAGTTGCTCTATTACATGTCATGCGACCCCAACACACCCACATCATGATGCTGACTCACCTCATGCACCTTATGAACACGATCCTCATGCACATCATGGACATGTATCTCAAGATGAAGGTGGTTGCCCTGCTAGTCACTATAACTGGATGCTTGGTCAGTATCTGGATCCGCTACATGGGGAAGTAGACCTCAATGCATGGCATCGCACCTCACGAACTATGACACTACCCATGGGAACTGTTCGCATGGTCAAGCACTCCCACGCCGCCTCAGGTACCATCGATGCTGGCTCTTGCTTGCAAGAGCTGCCCTTCACAGCGGTGGCTGTGTGGCGCAGGACTTCCGATGAGGAGACTGGCGAGATCTTAGAGAATCAACCCATTCGACATGTACCAGTTCAATATTTTGAGAGACCCCGCAATATCATCACGGAGTTTTGGGTTATTGCTGATCAACTTGGAGTACATCATCAATGGGCTGATACTACCTCGTCAGTCATGGGTTTCGATCATGACATGAGACCAGCACTACATGGACCGTTTTGGGTCATTCGATCGGCACGCATGGATGCATGCTTCATCGAGTATGAGGGTAGGGAGTTCGGCAACCATCGAGTGCAACAAGACCTTCGCAAGTGTGAAGTCAATTTATGGCAGATGCTCAAGAATACTCACATTACTGCTGGATCCAAGGTGGATTTTGCCGAACTGTTCTCTCCGCCCAGGATTGGCCCTGTGGCGCAACGAGCAGGGCTTCGTGTGGCAGCTGATTGCTTCGATATCGAGGCGGGATGGGATGTGCGTGACGGCAAGGATCGTCGCAAGTTCAGAGATTTTCAGGAAAATTCAAGACCAAGATTTCTGATGGAATCACCTGAGTGCAAAGCATACTCTCAGTTGATGAATGTGAACTGGGATCGCATGCAACCCGGAGACGTAAGACGAATCATCGAAGAAGGAAGTTTGATGTGGAATTTTGCGTTGGAAGCCGCAGAAAGACAGATGAGACATGAGAATGAGTTTGGTCTAGAGCATCCCTCGGGTGCGTCTTCTTGGACCACTCCCAGAGCTCAGAAGTTAGTGCATTCTCGCGGAGTTGCATTGATCACCTTTGACATGTGTGCTTTTGGTTTGCAAGTTGACGACCCCAAGGTTGTAGAGAAATCTCGTAAGAGTACCAAGATTGCCACGAACAATCCTTTTCTAGCCTGGGCACTGGCTGAACACCAGTGCAGTGGAGACCATGAACATCAAGTGTTAGAGAAAGGACTACCAGCCAAAGCCAGGATTTATCCTCCAGCTCTTTGCCAAACTGTAGTGAAGGCAATTCGTGAATCAATGCTTGGTATTCCTGATCTCTCCTTCTTGAATGGTCACTCTTTCAACCTCTCACCTTCCTCTACCAACTTCTTCTTTGAGGATGAGGACAACAATGAGGAGGAGGTCACTCCAGAGCAGGTGTCGTCAGGGCCGAACACATCAGGTACGGTTGCGGAGGCCTCCCGACAACCCCAGGTCACAGAGAGTCAGAAACGGTCAATCATGAAAGTGCACATCAACACCGGTCATCCCAGCTCTGATCAATTCTTGCGAATGATGCGTGCTGCGGGGGCACTTCCACATGTTCTAACCTACATCCGGGATGAGTTCAAATGCGACCAATGTTCCATTCGTAGAGGTCCAGACAATCGTCGTCGTGCACATTGTCCTCGCACTTTCGACTTCAACAAGGTGGTTTCGGTAGATATCCTGTACATCCCCTTTGAAGGTCTGTCGGTACCTATCCTCAACATGGTCTGTACTGGAACAAATTACCAGGTCGTACAAAGAATTCCCATTCCCGAAGGATCCCTTGGTGGAACCCCTACCTCTCACGCTACATGGAGTCAGTTTCTGCAGACTTGGGTGCGCTTTCTGGGGGCACCTACCATGGTGATATGTGACGGTGGACCCGAGTTTCAAGGTGTCTTTGAGCGTGGGTGCGAACAGGCAGGGATATTCCAACATGTTACCATTCCAGAATCACCCTGGCAGAACGCCAAAGCAGAGCGTCATGGAGGTTGGGTAAAGGAGAAGTTGAATAAGGAGATCAACTCAGGTCGCTGTTCCTTCTCTTCGTTGGCGGAAATGGATGAATTCTTGTCCTCTCTTACCTCGGTCAAGAACAGATGGTTCAACCGTGGTGGATACACCCCCACAGCCCTTGTCTTCGGAGAGCTCCCTCGTCTTCCTGATGACCTATTATCTGATGATTTCCCTGGCCTCCATGGTTTGCATGATGCCTATGATGATCCTCTCAGTGTTGATGGTCCAGCAGCAGCATATCGTCGACGTCATGAGATTCGATCCAAGGCTAAGCAAGCAGCTATGGAACAGGCTAGTCATGATGCAGTAGCTCGCGCTTTGAGAGCATCAACTCACCAAAGTAGGACTTGGTCTCCTGGTCAGTGGGTCTATGTGTTCAGGCGAGGTCGTCCTTCGAGTGAACTGCATCCCAGAGATCGGTGGGTAGGTCCGGGAGTAGTGTTAGTATCGAACAACAAGGTCATTTATGTTGCGATGCGTACTCGTTTGTGGAGATGTTCATCGGAGCAGCTTCGAGCAGCAATGCCCTCAGAGATCTTGGGAAGACACATTGCATCAGATCCCTCACTGTCAGAACTGCTTAGACAGGTACTCTCAGGTCGTCAGGCAGGTGCGGTGGATGTTGCTCGTGAAGGTCCCCCAGATTCTACGGATGACTTAAGATCTGTTGAACATCGAGATGCTACTTTGGTCGATCCTCCTCTTCCTGATCTTCCTCAGCAAGCTCCTCAACCAATTATCCCCATTCCTCCTGGGTTGGGTCCAGTTGGTGTGCCACAACCACAAGTACCAGAACCTATGACCGTGGATACTCCAGAGCGAAATCTTGAGTCATCGCAAAACTCTACACAAGGTACAATGCAGGAGCCGGCTTCTGAGCCATCCACACCCTCCGGTTCAATTGCACCTGGTGACACGGGCGGTAGGATTGAAGAACGTCGCCCAAAGGTTCCTCGATTGGATGCGATAGATGAAGGATCCATGGTTCCAGCCAATTTGGATGATGGCAACACTCGTGCCCCTGGAACCCCTGTGGGTCATCTACTTCGTCCGGTCGGTGTTGGTGGTCCCTCGTCGTCCGTGGAAGTACAACCTAGTTTGACTCATGGAGAGGATCTAGGGATGGACGATCGTGTCAGGCAACAGGTTCGGGAATTTGAGGCTTTGAGGTCGACATCAGCAGCTCCATCATCATCTCACAGGTCTCTCGAAGATCTTCAACGTCAACGTCTTGAGGCTGTAGACCCCGAGGTGATTCCAGTAGATGACAGTGATGACTCTCTCCTTTCCTTCTTTTCAGCTGATTGGAGCGGCTCCCTTTCAACGTATCAAAATGGATCTCGTCCTGTTGTCCTCAAGGGTGATGGTCGTTGGTCATTCATGGCCAAGCGCAATGATGAGATCTCTTTGAAAGAACTGTCTCAAGCAGAGAAGGTCCTGTTCGATCAAGCTGATGCACTGGAGTGGAAGGCTATCATTGATACCAAGGCAGTAAGTGTTGTCAGTGGTCAAAAGGCTCAGCAATTGCGTCAGCAGTACCCTCACAGAATTCTCTCTAGCAGAATGGTACGTCGCAGAAAACCCCAACCAGGTTTAGGTCGATGGAAGGCAAAGAGCAGATGGTGCTTGCATGGCCATGCTGATCCGGACACAGGACAGCTGGTAACTTACGCTCCAACTCCTCAAGGAGAAGGATTGATGACTTTCCTCCAGGCATCCATCAACTTAGGCATGGACGTGGCATTTGGTGATGTGAAAAACGCATTTTGCCAGAGCAACTTGCTCAAGAGGGAAGCTGGACCTCTTTTCGCAGAGCCATGTCAAGGACTCAATCTTGAACCAGGTTCGTTGATACTTATCCATGTCCCTGTATATGGTTTGGATGACGCTCCAGCCTCATGGAGAGCCACAGTTGCTGAGTTCCTGACAAAAGACTTAGGCTTCGTGCGCAATTTGGTCGAACCATGCTGGTTTTCGAAGTTTGATCCTTCCACGAATGTTCCTATGGCCCAGTTGCTTGTAGAAGTAGACGACTTTGTGATCAGCTCTGCTCCTTCCTATACCTCAACCTTGAAGAAACAACTCACTGAGAGATTTCACTTCGGAAAGTACGAACCACAACAAGCTGAGTACTCAGGGCGCTTTGTCAAGGTCAAGCATGATAGAGTCGAGGTTGATCAATCCAAGTATATCTTGGAACAGATTTTTCCTGTTCAGCTGCAGAAAGGTCGAAGAGCAAACCGTGAAGCTAGTCTCACAGATGATGAGTTTTCGTCCTTCCGATCACTGATTTACCGAATCAACTGGGTTGCCAAGGAGACCAGACCCGAGGTATCAGGAACAGCATCACTTATGGCCAGTAAGCTCACTCATGCTACCGTACAGGATGTGTTGGTTGTGAACGAAGTAGTCAACTTCTTACGTAGCACTGCCACTCGTCCTTTGATCATCTGGAAACACTCCCTGGATGAGATGTGCTTCACGGTATGCAGTGACGCTGGGGGAATCAATGTGAAACACCAAGATAGTCAAGTTGATGAACTTGGACTCCCGGCCGATGCCACTCAAGGAGCTTGGATGGTTTTAGCATGTTCTCAACTTCCTTCCGGAAAAACACCAGTGAAAGCCTCTCCAATATGTTGGCGCTCATCTAAGTTGAAGAGAAAGGTGTTTAGTACGTTTGGTGGTGAGACCCAGGCTATGCTACAAGGAGTCAATGAGGTCGATTGGATTCAGATCATGTACAGAGATGCCACGAAACACGATGTTCAGTTGAAGTCATGGAGGAACTCTTTGTCTCCCCATATGGTAGTGGTTGGCAGCGATTGTGAGTTGAGTTCTAGGCAGCCTCAATGCTCGGTCACAGATGCTAAGTCACTATATGATTGTCTTCTCAAAGAACATCCCAGTGGACGTCAAGATCGTAAGTCATCACTGGAGTTGGCTATAGTTCTGAAAGATCTCCAAGAGACTCGTTCCTTGATCAGGTGGGTTCCACATCAGAAGATGATCGTGGACTGCATGACGAAGGAGTCAGTGAAGAAGAGCAACGGAGCGATGGTGCAATTTCTGAAGAGCAGTTGGCTGAGTTTGGTAGATGTTCAGCAAGAACTTTTGTGTCGAAAACAAGATGCCTCATTCCGTCGACGGAGTTTGAAGGCCAGTACAGATCGGCTGAACAAAGAGCTTGAAGACAATCTTCAAGCGTTTTGCATGACAGCTCTGTCAACATTAATTGGGGGGAACTGTGCTGAAGAACCCATTGGTACCAATCACCAGGTTTGACAGAGACTGTTGTGCTTGTTCCTTAGGAACTCTTTCTGCCACCGCCGGTGGCTCAAGGTGACTGCTACGCCAGCCCGCAGGAGAAGAAAGCTGTGTTTGTCCTCAGATGCTTGCTCGGGCCTTCAGCTGCTAAGTCACAAACATTTACAAGCAGACCGACAACAAGTACAATTATGTCGTTCACCCACCCGTAACAATGTATACTGGGGGAAGTACCCCTTTTCATACATGTTTCTGAGGGTTTTTGCATAGGGCAATGTATCGAGGAATAATCACTGCCTGATGATCCCTGACTTCCACACATCTAATATTTTGCGGACTCTGGGTTCCGGATATGGGTGGGGGGGTTCATACATTTTCTGCAGGGCGGTGTCTTCAGGAGGAATCGGATTTTAGGAGTACTCATTCAGTGGACGGAATTGCATACATGTCCAGCAGTTTTGCTGGTATCACATATTTTCGCAGCATTTTTTATGGTTGTAGTTTCGCTTTCCTTCTCTCCATGCGTAAACTGTGGCGAAAGCATTCCACATGCTTGCATGGGCCCCCGACATCTTCTTACATGACGCATCCCTGTGTAATCATTTTTTCTTGTAAGCAATTGTGTTGTGCCCGGTCAAATTGTCGCAACTTCTTTTTCTCTGGGTGATTCCACGACGCAGGCACCTTGCCACATTTTTCTGCACGACTTAGTTTGCTGTTGCGCGCTACCTTTCTCTTGTGGTGCCCAAGTCCCCATTGGCATTGCTTGGGCACAGAAAATTATGTTTGCCTATGACAAAAGTGCTCCGTGAGCATATTTTCGGCATAGAAAACGATGTACGCCTAGTTCTGGGTTCGCATATCTGAAGCACAGAAATCTGCCCGTGCCTAAGCCACCTGGTCCCGAAGCTTAGACATTTGCGTTCCAAAACCTCGCGGTGGCACATCTTCGGCAGAGATGCCTGACTCCCCGTTTACATGTTTTAGGCTCAGAAAAGTAAGGTGGCGAAACTCCACGTTGGCATAGGCACGGAAGACCTTGTGTGCCTCGCCGTTGGCATATCGACAAGCACAGCCCAAGCATCAAAAAGCTGATCGCCAAAGATATGCCAACAACCAGGTAGGCACCTGTAGTTTCCTGCGCCTAAGCTGTGCCAACAGAGAGATTAACCAAGATGAGCTTTTTGGTGCCTGTTGATATGCCACCAGCAGGTTAGGCGCATGTTTTCTAATTTGTTTCTTGTGCTTAAGGTGTGCCAACGGGGGTCTTGGTTTCAAGGGCGCTTTGCACCCATGCAATTTGTGGTTTTGTTTTGGGGCACCAGTATTTTGTAATCTGTTGTGTGAGTTAGGCTTCCTCTTTCAGATTGATGGCTACTTGAACCCGCTGTTCATTTTTGTTGTGCCAGCTGTTTGGGTTTGCACACATCGTTTTATTTGCCTAAGGTATAGCAAAGGGGCGCTCAGACGCGCATAATTTCTGTGCCTCAGCTGTGCCAACAAGGGACTTTGGCAAAAGTTTCAAGGGGGCAAGGCACGCATAGCTATGCCTAAGATATGCCCATGGGGATTTGCGGGCAAAATGCGCCAAAGTGGAGTTTAGCACTCGTAGTTTTCTGTGCCTAAGATATGCTACAGGGGACTGGGCACACACACACGGGTAGAAACTCATAGGCATTTTGCTGCCTCTTGGCAACTGTTCATTTGATTCATTTGTTGTTTGTTTGATTGTGGTTGCGATTTTGCACGGGGTCCCCGGTGCTTTCCCACACCAATGGGCAGCAAATACCCTAGATCACATGTCAAGGCTCCAAAGTGGTAAAACATCCGATCGCAATTTGTTTTCTGTTTCACTTATAGGGATCCAATCTCAATCCGATCCCCAAAAGAATTTCCAAGCAACACCCTCCAGAACTTGTCGAAAGGGCGGTCCGAGGGAATCACCAGGACAAACCATGGGAAGTAGTTCGGGAAAATAGCTCATCTGGCCTAGCAAAGTGTGTGCCCACATAGACAAACGCGCTTCATCCCCCTGTCCTACTACATTTTTGATAAGCATTTTGGAAGACCTGAAAGAAATTCATGGCGAAGTGCTTAGCTGACCTGTGGAGTCTATATATATAAATGAATAAATAAATATAAATAAATAAGTAAATTTAAATAAGTATATATATATATATATAGATATAGATATAGATATAGATATAGATATGCATGTACGAATTCTTGTCTAGCATTCTGGGAAATTCAACAACATAGTACTCCCGCAGTTTTTTATGCATTGGACCATGTCACGGTGGACCATGGTTTACCTCCCAGGGTTGCGGTCAGGCACCCAGGGTTTGCTTTCACATCATCAAGTCGGTCTTGGAGACCCAGGTGCACTAAGGTCTTGGGGCTTGGGCCAAAACTTGGGAGATGATGTCCCACTTTGAAAATGACAAAATGGGAGATGATGTCCCACTTTGGATCAGCAGCGGATTTTCCGAATTCCCACCACAGCAATCTACCAACAGGATCCAAAAGTTCAATGAAAGTTCAGGAATCCTGAAACCCCTGGTGAGGAACAAATCCTACAGAGAGTCCGTAAGTGTGATGTCAAAAACAACAGATACCTTTAATATCCGTGAATGTCCCAGAATTCATGTGATTGCATAGTTTTCGTATATCAGTAAATATTTGTTTTTGCACACAGATATGCCACGGATGTGCTGCACGCATATTTGATATTCAGTAGTGTGCATTCACCATTATTTGCCTCCTTGAAGCTTTTTGCATATATGATCATATATGTATTCATAGAGGTGTCTGTGTGTGTGTGAGATCTCTTGGGCAGTTGAACACATGGATACCATGTAGGGTGTCACTATCGTCTCATGTCATGGGGTGTTGTCAGATTGAAATGCGTGAACTGCCGCCATCTTCAGCCTGGCAGTTGCATGATCTTCCAATTGGCAACTGCCACATGGCGTACGTGATCGGCTCTCATTCATCTCTAGGAGCCATGCGAGATGTTCAGAGTCACAGCAGCTGAAATGTACTCGCTCAAACGATCGCCTTCTGATAGCAGCTCGCTTCCCAGTATGCCCGTATGTGTTTTCAATGTCCGATGTGAGCACTTTGCAGAACGCCAATGACCAAGAACTTGATAACTTGGGGCTTTCCCCTATGCTGCTGCAGTGCTGCTCCAAAAAGTATCATCTATACATAAGTACTTGCTGCTTTGAAAAGCATCATCCTCATGGTCCTCATCTACGTCAAATCACTTGTGCATCAGGGTCACGGACCCGCGGCGCACATGGCGCCGCTCGCCCCGCAAGATGACGGGCGCG
>VSDK01029210.1:263651-273685 GCA_009767595.1 Symbiodinium kawagutii | reverse complement strand
TTCAGGCGGGTGTTCATGGCAGCCGGGCCCTGTTTCTCGGCGCTGCGGGGACGGATGAACTAAGCATCCTGAACCAGTCCTATAGCCTATAGCCATCAATTTTTGTTGACCCCGGATTCATAGAGTCCATAGATGAATTAATTGGGGAGGTACCACTTTGATATAATAGGAAACTAGTTGGCTTAGTTGGGGGATGCCCCCTGTTGATTAACCAGGAGGCCTCATCCAGAGTTGGCATTTGCCAGGGTTCCTTTTGGAGCAGTCGATTCCGCGTGTATTTTGATCCTTCTTAATGGTCGATCCATTCCTGAGCAAAACAACCCCGGGTTACCAATCAAATAGCTGGCTGGATATGAACACAATGAACGGATACAACCATTGGGAATGGTTGATCATAGTAGATAGTATATAACCAACAAAATTGGTGACCCCAAAAAAATGGTTCATTACTGCCTTGTTTCGTTTGAGCATCTCTGGCAAAGAGACTTCGACTGATGCCACCGGAGAGCGGGAGAGAGAGAGAGAGAGTACTACAAATGATTGATATTCGATGATTTCGGGTTACCCTATTTTGTACGGTGGTGATGTGTCCGAAACATTGTGGGCTTAAGGTCTTAACATTAGGGCCCTTGATTTCTATGCGGAAAGCTACGTAGTTGCGTTGTTGATCATCTCTGGGCTCTCGGGTTGGCATGGCTGAGACAATGGTTAATAAGGATCAGTAGTGGTAAAATCATGGCTTATACTGGTGCAATGATGGTTGATAATGATAGTTTAAGATGGTACGTTGATGGTTTCAAATGGTTAATTAATGGTCAAATTGTGTGAATTAATGGCTGGGCGTTAAATGAAGCTTGGCCCTTGGAACAACCTTGGAACGGCGGGGCTCAAGGTTTGCTGGTCCTAGCGCTGATGTCCACCTTCCTGTATCAGAACATGGCCCTGAAGGGAAAGGCGGCTGGACGATCCCCGCGGAATTTTCAAGAGACTTGGCGCACCAGGGACTGTCGATGGTACTATGAAGGTATGGTTAGACCATGAAGCGGCCTGGTGATTCGCCGTATGTCGAGTAGAGTACTGGATGTTTGGCTGCTGGCATCAAATGTCCCTCAATTGATTTTCAATCATACAAATTGGGTTGGTTAATGTTGATTATCAAATAGAATATGGTAATGTCTTTACCAACCAGGAAGGTGTGCTTGTAATTACTGATAAGTCCCCAGCTTACCATTTCTGTTTCAAAAGTGCGCCTGGCGATGCCTTCTCAATATCCACGCATGAGGTCATCCATGATTTTTCGGTGAACGGCCATTGGGTAGACTTGATCGCTGCTGATAGAGGAAGCTAGACAAAAGGTACATAATTGACCCAGTTCATCGTGGATAAGCTCATAATCTGGTTTGGGTGCACACTGACATGACATTGGTTGGTGCAGCCTATATGTCACCCAGCCTGAACCATGGGGACTACCCCCACGTGAGGACATGACCATTGCTCAACCTGCCGTGCCGGCAGCAGCCCCTGTGGCAGAAGCAGACGGTGATGACACCATGGTGGACGTTGAAACACCGGTCACGACGACGGAGGTGAGTACCTCTAGTGGCCCTCGAAACACGAGTGACTCGCCCAGAATTCGATCCAAGTGAGGCATCACCGCTTGGAAACATCTTCTTGGATATGGCAATGGGTCAATATTAAGTATAACCAACTAATGCGGGATAATGACCAGCACTCATAGGGAAAACAATGGTTAATCATGGGGGAACCAGGGGGACTTGGTTTTGACCCACAGCATATATTGATCTGTATCTGGTAAACAATGAGTAATAATAGGGAATGATGATTGATAGGGGACAATCATCAACAGTAAAGGCTAAACAACTACTAGATGGTGGTTTCTCAAAATTGGGAACCCCCAAAGTTATGGTTGGTTTGTTACTAGAAATTTGAGACAACTGGATGATAACTGGGGGTACCCCTATGACTTGAGAAACGCCCAAATGTTAGCAGTGGTTCGTCCCAGAAGTCAACCTTAACAAAGTGACACTTCAGAAGGATGGCTTTGAGCCAGCATGCCACACATGGGGACGGTGAAGCCAACCAGAGAGAACGTGACGATGCACATTCTGCCACATTAAGAGATCTCAGGTCAGCACGGTTTAGAACAGAACATGTGTTTTTTTTGTATGTTGGGTTTAGAGTCTTAAAGCGAAACATTTGTGGTCATCGAAGTCAGCAGATCAATAGGATAACATCTTGGTTTTGTTGGCACCGATGCTGACAAGCTCGTTCAGATTCGACGTCGCTGTCGTTTTCAACTGTTTTCAACAGTGATTGTAAGTGGTTTTGAGGAACAACCTTTGTTCCGCCCAATCACTTACATTTGAAATCAAGTAGAACTGATTTGTGGATCATATCGCAGGTTTCACCACACCTTCGCCCAAATGTTCAGTGACCACAAGCTACAAAGCGGTGCCTATGCAGCACATGCTTCGAACTACCAACCCAGCTGCTGCAGTTGCCCAAGGGGACTCGTCTAGGGCCCAGCTCCGCAACTTCCACCAACCAAGGTGAGCCCGTCTCAGTGCAGTGGTTGGAGTCCAGCTATTTTGCCTCCGTGCCACGGGAGGCAAAGACCAGCTGTCGCACAGAAGTGACGATGAACAACTGGAACGGGCGCCTGGGAAACCACATCCATCAGAACTTTGGCTGTGAAAATCAGGAGCTGGTTCTTCAGTGTTGCTTTCTTGTGGTTTTAGTTGATTTGATTATGAGATGTGGATCTCTTGTTTTGGTTGATGATTTGATTTGATTATGAGATTTGGTTGATTTGATTGGCATATGAAATGTGGATTCATAGCTGTGATGCCGGACGATATCTTGGTTCTGCGAAAGTACCGCCACCCTCCAAGAGCAGTTTTTGACCAGTGTCAGGTGTGTTGATAACGAACTGTATATCTATGCCGTATAAGCTATATACACATTTGTTTTCAGGCATATTTGTGGAGTTGACATAGTCACGAACGTGGCCGTGATGTTAAGGATGATATGGATGATGACGACGCTGATGAGCTATGTGATAAACTCTGATAGAGCATGTCATGATCAAAAATGCGAGCGGTGTTTTGCAAAAAAACAAGATAGTACGTTGGCCTTGATTACTGTAATGCTAGCGCTCGGCTAGACTCTTGAGACGGCGATGGAGAGAGAGAGAGAGAGAGAGATTATATACGGTGCCAGGCAAAGGCTGTATCCAAGCGTTGCTTGACTGGAAAACCTATGCTTTCCCGCTGTTGTTGTTGCTCTTCTTGGTGGTGGTGGTGGTGGTGTTGGTGGTGGTGGTGGCGGTTGTTTTGATTTCTGTTGTCCTCGATGCGGGGGTTGTTCGGTGTTGGTTGTTGGTGGCTGGTTGCTCCTTATGGTATTTTCGAAGCATGAGCAACCATGTTTGTTCCAACATATTCTGTTTGTGGTGCTTCGCTCATTACAAAAGTTTTGCTTAGCAAGCATGTTTATCCCACATTTGGTTTACATCCAAAGCAACTTCTGTTTATGTTGCTAAGCCAACTAGGATCCAGGGCCATGTCCGGACCACCGCGCAGTGAGGATCTTGAACCTGGTCCTTCTGGCGCATTTCTGCGCCGTCCCAGAAGTTCATTTTCCCAAGCATCAGGACGTGAGGGTTAGCTGAGGCCCCGCCTCAGCTCGCAGGTGGAGCATTGCGCACGGTTGCACCAGTTCAACGATCATCACTATCACGGTAGCCACTTGAGGACCATGGGGTGTTCTTCACCCAGGGATTTCCCTGGGTTTTCCTCATGATCGTTAGTCACTATGAGGTTGCGGCTATCGAAGTATGAGTTTGTTTGGGATGATATGTGGCCGAATCTTGCTAAAAGTTATGAGTGATACTGGATTTATATATGGTCTGATCATGTCTTATGCATTCTTATCCACAAATGGTTGTACCGCCATGTGCCATCCACAATGTAGGTTTCCCGATCCAAAAAACGCCTTAACAAGCCATAAGTTAAAATGGTTGGAGATTCTGCCATGACTTTGGATAACCCCATACAGATACAACTGCAAAATCGAAGGTTACAGAAACCAAGTTCAACAAATCATCATACAGAGGCGCATACCGATTTCGGAACCTGGAAGTGCCCTTGCTCCACAGCCAGTGCCATTTGGGCTCAATCCCTCAGTTCTTGTGATCTTTTAGACACGTTGCTTTCGAACTATGAAGATTCAGGTGCCACTTCTCATGCTGCAGCTGCTACTGGTGCGATCGGTTCGCAAAGACACACTGGCCTCGCTTAACCGACTTAACCAAAGCGACTCGTCAAATTGTGATTGATGGTTCGGTCGCAAGCAGTGCTGTACAGTGAAATGTGAAGGCACACAGCCCTATCAACTACGCACCCTCTTGGAGGGTGCTGAATTGCACAATTGCCGAATTCGGAAAGGACCTTACAAGCGTGGCAAATGGGTGCAGACATCTGAGGATATGGACTCCCTCTTCTTCAAAGGCTTTATGTCCGATCCTCTCGTCAAATTTCCCAAGTCCGACTACATGTGCGAGGAGATTTGTCATGCCACGTGGCCCCCCACCAATATGCGACTTGAAAGTTTGTGGAAAATCGATGTGCAGGTTTTTCGCTCGGGCGGAGTGGAAGGGAAACACAACGCCTGTGCCTCCATGAGGCGGGTCAAGCCTCTTCCAAAGCCTCCAAAAAGCGAAGAGAAGAAGGCCGAGGAGAAGAAGTCGAATGGTTGGTTCTCAAAGATGTTCAACCGCAAGTCCAAAGGCAAGAAGTGAGAAGCCACACAGATACAACGGCGACCGTCCACAGCACATGGCCTGCGACAAAAAGATTTCCAAGCATGTTTGGCACACATGGTGGCTGGAATGATTGAAATTGGCATTCCAGAGCTATAAGAGGTGATGGCACACTTATGGAATTAGAAATCCATTTGATTGGGCAGATTGTTTGCTTGACTTTTCAGGAATTAAACCAGCTTTGGGGAAAACTTGGCCGATCGCCAACCAGATACCGTCCTGGGTGCCCTAGGTTAGGGTTTAGATGGGTCTAGGGTTAAACACCCTGTTCTTACATTTTTGTTGCCGGGAAACTCGGTGATTTTCACTGCCGTCATAGAGTACATTCCCTGCTCCTTGCCTTTCCGCCAGTGCAGAACCCCCTTGGCTATCCTTCGCTAGGATTGTTTGGTATTTATGAGGCATTTCTACGATACGCCAATCGGAGAGGATATCATCATCGGAATCCTTTCTCGTAATCATGTCAGTGCCATGTCATCATGATCATCATCGAGATGATTAGCACTGTCACGACGGAAAATCTTCGCAGTCGCAACGAGCATACTTGTAAGGTGTGCTTATCCCAATTGTTGATGATGTTGATTTTTCCAGTTGAGTGAGAAGCAACCCGCGAAGTGCAGTTTCTGCGAACTTCCTGGCTATTTATGACCAGAATTGGAGGTCCCTCACTCCTTGTACTACAGGACCCCCGTTGCAAGCGGTCCTTCGAAGTAACGACCCATAACCTGCTGCTGGGTCGGGGAGCCATGAGCGACCATGAAAAAACTGCCATAGCTGGGGATGGTTGGGGGTTCCGCCATGACTTTGGATAACCCAACATGGAGACAAGTGCAAAATCAAAGGTTACAGAAACTGGTTGGTGGTTTCAATCATGTTTTTCCCTAGTATTCATTAACAATTGGTTGGTTGAGTAATATTTTTCAAAGGGCTTCCAACCACCAACTAGGAAACCAGACAATTCACGGCGCCATGTTGGTCGTATCATCGCCTGCGTCAGAGTGGCGGATTCGTTGCGATTCGCAGTCAGAGTGAGCTGTTAGAGACGGTCGCTGGTGGTTTGATCGACATTTGGCTATGGGTCAATATTAACTATCAACAATGGTGGACAATAGCCAACACAACTATAGGGAAAACAATTGTAAATGATGGGGAACTAGGGGTACAGGGTTTTGACCCTAATCTTTGGAGTGATTGGTTGGTTGGCTAGCATATGCTAGCATTCTTGGGACTGCTTATGACCACACACCAGTGGCTAATAGATGTTAATGCTAGTGGATAACAATACTGACAATGGGTGATATTGTGCTTCATGAACGTGAAGAGGGAGAAAGCGCCCACTAGCACGGCCCTTTTGACTGGGCACCGTCCCATCTCACGAGGACAATCAGCATGCCTACAGCCACCAGATTGGTTTGTTGGACATGCCAACGACTCTGATTTTCCCGAAGCGTGAGCAGCTAATGATTCCGCTGAACCTTGGCAGGGGACAAGTCAAATCGTCTTGAAACTCATCATGGCAAGGATTGGTTGGTGATGATTTGATTTTCCACTCTTGGGGATGATGACCAACATCGATCAACACATACCTGGGTTTAAGACAGCTCCGATGGACCTTTGAGCCCTATGGTAGATCATCTTCTCCAAGAGTTTTGACCGTGGTTCCATGCAACACTGGGAGTGAGGACAATTTCAGCTGCCGCTCATGTTTGGCTGCTTGAGGTAGAGATGGTCATTCTTGTGCATCAAACAGCCAATGGCTAGGGAAGATCATGGTCAATGATGGTTAAGAAGCATGTTCTTAACAGTAAATGAGCTAGTTGGTGGTTTGATTGACATTTGCTTGTTGTCCCCAACATCTGGGATGGTCGGTTGACTAGCAAGTTTGGGATGAGTTACTCATTACGGCTAACCAGTCGAACACTATTCACCGATCAGTGCAACAACTTCGTGGACTTTCACCAGTGCTGATTTTGCAAGTCAAGATTTTTATGCAGTGCAGTAGTGCTGAAAGTTCACTTATTGAAAAAATCGTGGATAATGAAGTAGTGGAAAGTCCGGTCTTTATATTCACCACTACTTAAGTAGTGGCAATGCACTGATTTATGGGTGCCACCAGTAGCATTCGAATTGTGCGGACTGCCTGGTAAGAGTGTTGAGACTTCCCCGCTTGAACTCTTCACGGGCAACTGGCTGCATTTCTGCTGTGTTCATCCATTTTCTGCTTGCAAAGTTGGGGCTGCATTGAAACAGCTTCTACTGATGGATGAAATGAAACCAAAGTATGGTGTGATAGTTCGGTTTGCTTTGCGTTGTTTTTTCTACTAATAGCTCGAAGCATGCACACTGCTACGACTGATGCATCCGGTGGGCCGTGTTGAGCTTCTCCTCTTGGTCTTGCACCAATTCTTTTACGACCAAGTATGGGAATCGCTCTTGACTACTCCAGCTTCCTGAAACGTGTGCAAGTGTTTCCATAGTAGTCTGTTATCGCTTTCAACACATGGGTAAGCCACGTCAAACTACAACGTGGTTCTAAGGGTCCTCCACACGGAGAAAACCGCAGCAACAAGTGGTTTTTGCATCCCACACTGCATCATATGAATGATTTATTTCGACTGGTTTCAGGCCTATTTGGCTGCAATGTGGCATGACCCATTGGACTACCAGCTCTTGGTTGTGCTCATTCCAAGCTGATCGCCAAGATTCGAAGGCACCGGCCCTCGCAGACCGCCAGATGTTCTCCTGGCACTGAGGAAATGCCCACAGCATACCAACCATCCCTACTTCGGAAACTTTTGCACCTCGGACTTGCAGACATGGCTGGTTGGTCAAGGCTTTGCAAGAGATCTACAAGGTTTTCTTTCCCTGATAAACCTTGTCCACTTTCAAGGCATGAAAACTTATTTTGGTGCGCTGTTCAATAAACCGTCCCTAAAGATCTGAGTTCACACTTAACGGGGAAGTTCAGCCAGTGCTTTCAGGGAAAGCTTACCTATGGCTATTGGAACTACAATCTCGTAGAGTTTGGGAGAAAACTCGGCATTTGCATCTAGAACTGCATTCAATGCATTTGGTTTTTGGGAGAAAGCTGAGTCATGCGTGTTGACTTGAATTGAATCAAATTCAGAGGGTTGTTTGGGAAGGTTTGCATATATATTCCCTTTGGAATTGAATTCAGCTCATTTTATTCATTTAGTTTTTGGGGGGTAGCTTAGCCTAGCCATGGCTTTGGAATTGAATTCAATTCGTGTGGCTAACGAAGGAAAACTCGGGTGAAAGATTGGTTATTGCTCTGCTTGTTGGATCAAAATCAACTCATACAGTTTGTGGGGAAAAAATCCATTGTTGTAGCTCTTGGGGGAAGGCTCAGCTAGTGTTTTTAGAATTGAATTCAATTCATGTAGCCTGTGAGGACAAGTGTTGCTTTTGTTGAGTTGCAATCAATTTTATATAGCTTTTGGGGCTCAAATAGTGCTTGTTGGATCTGGTGGTCCTTGGGCTATCTCCTTCGGGTTGATGTGGAAAAACGCTGCATTGGACGTGGCAGGTTGAGCAATGAGCTAGCAAAAGGAGCGGCATCTGAACAAAATCGGAACCCAACAACCATCATAAACATCTACATGGTACATTGATCATCATTGATCCCTATGCTTACCGTGCTGCAAGCTGTGGCCATAGACATCTCCAATCCGTTGAAAGGTGGCCATGCTGGGCCAACTCCATAGCAGCAGCGCCTCCCAGGCCAACTGAATACGCCCATGTGGATCTACCACCAGCTGGCCTTGGGATTTGTTCGGCCATATCTGGGGCAGTACATCAACGACTGCTTGGCGAAGCCGGAGGCGAGAGGTGACATTCCAAGTCGCCATAGATGCCATGGCTGGTGGTTGGGGGGAGCGATTTGGGGCCAAGGGTATCCCTATATCCCTTTGAAAGGGGAAGGAGCTTCAAGGAGTGGTGCAACCAAATGGTAGATAAGATCACCAAGGGTTAATGTGATCATGGCTGCTGACCTGGAAAGACTCAGTATGCACTATTGGCGAGTGGTTTTGAACATTTTATTTTCCCTAGTATTAACAAATGGTTGGTTGGCTAGTTGGCAAATACTTTTCATAGGGGTTGGAACCACCAACCAGATACGATACATGTATACAGTGCGGTATTGTCATCAGAATGAGAGATATCATCACTTACAAACTTCAAAATGTCATGACACTTCATGGTGGCTAGAGGTTTTCTATTCCGTAGCGGGCCATGTCTCTTACCATGATGGTTCAAAGTCGAGAATCTTACGTTTTCGATTGCCCAACACAAAATACACAAATGACAAGCCGCGACAAGCAAACCCTTGTTGGCCATTTGGTCCGCCAAACAGCTCATAGGTAGAGACCAGACCCAAGTTGCGTTGGCCTGACCTTTGGATGTTGATTTTGATGTTGCCAAAGCAGGTGTTGATTTTGTACCCCTGGAGGACCCATATGCGGACGAGACTCTAACCATCCATATGCGCGCGGATGACATTGACAAATATCCGGAGCGCAGTACAGCTGGGGCCTGGTTTGTGGGTGCTATAGGTGGAGAATGATCACAACCACCGAACAATTTAGATTCAGAGAGGCATTGTGCATCACATAGTCTAAAGTGTCTCCGCGGAAACTCACGTTTTGTGTGGCTCTTGTTGATATGGTTCCTTTAATTGAAAAAGATTCAGCTGTGCTGTTCGATGGTTCTTGGTCATGCTAGGTCATCTTGGGCAAAGGATTCGGCAAGGCGCCATGCTATGTAGCCAAGTTGCCAACCACACCAGTGGCTTTCCCACAGACCATGACCCTTTTTGTGAGGTAGGAAACATGTTTTCCTTTTTCCCGAATGCGTAGCACGGGTTCTCGTTTCATAGTGGGGGTCTGGGGGTGGAGACGTGTTCGCTGGACGTTGCGTTTATGTTCGCAAGTGTTCGCAACCGTTCGCAACCGTTTGCAACCGTTTGTCGCCGACCGCGGTAGGGCCGTAAGGCCCGTACCATTGGGGGAAGCGTGTGGAGGTGGTCAGTTTGCGTGGGGATGTGTGTCCTGCGACCTGGTTTGGCGTGACAGGCGTGGCACTTTGTAGCATCTCAGCATATCCCATGACGTGTCCCAAGTCCATTTTGCGTGGCAGGCGCAAGGGATTCTGCACTGGTGTGGTGGTGTGGTGG
>VSDK01029210.1:218939-262772 GCA_009767595.1 Symbiodinium kawagutii | reverse complement strand
GAGTGTCCCACAAAGAGTTTCTCACCAAGAGTGTCGCCACGTGAGTGTCTTACAAAGAGTGTCTCACAAAGATTGTTTTACAAGTGCGGGGCTTTGTTTTGGGGTGTTTTGCTTTCGTGGTTCGTGACATGTGAATCCTGAGTACTTCTCATTTCACACTGTTGTGATATCTTTTGCCACATGAAGCTTGTCACAGTGTGGTTTTTGAGTTTGGAGAATGGAGCTGGACACTGCGGAATTCTTTTTTGACAATTGAGATGTTTTGACATGTGGAATTCTCGAGTCTTCCCTTCTCTCAACATGAGCATGTGGAGCTTCTTCTTGCTTGACCTCTTTCCTCACTTGAGTCATGACTGCAGAAACGTGGAATCCTAGATATTTTTCATTTCCTGAGCTATTTTTTGAGACCGGAGCTGGACACTGCGAAATTCTTTTTTGACGATTGAGATATTTTGACATGTGGAATTCTTGAGTCTTCCCTTCTCTCAACATGAGCATGTGGGGCTTTTCTTGCTTGACCTCTTCCTCACTCGAGACATGACTGCAGATACGTGGAATCCTAGATATTTTTCATTTCTTGAGCTATTTTTTGAGACTGGAGCTGGACACTGCGAGATTTTTTTTTTACTTTCTGTTGCGCAAGTTTACGTGTAAGCATTCGGGTTCGTGGGCTTCATCTTGTTTTTGGTTGAGGCCTGTGCATCCTATTCCGCTATAGGAAAGCATTCAGGCATGTTTCTTTTCCTCAGGGATCATCACTTTGATGCCATTGTTCGGTAGTATTCCTTGATGATGGTTGGTTCATGTTGGTTGTTTGGTTGTTTTCTTTTGGCCGGCAGAGCCATCCCTGCCAAGGAGTACTCGTGGGGCCAGCCACCTTGCAGTATGTACGAGAAAATTCTCAAAGAGACTCACTTCAGACGAATTTTCCTGGTCAAAAAAGGGACCCTTGGCGCAGCCATCTCAGCTTGGGGGGCCGTTCTTTGGCCGAGAAAAATGCATGATTGTGGTTCATCAAACATGTTTTAAGAGATGGCTATTTCTAAAAAAATGGAGGTGCACCCAAATCATCCACTATTGACCATCTATAATAATAAACCAGCCATTTTTGGGGGTCCCCTATTTTGAGAAACCGCCAGATGAGAGATTGGGAGAAGGGGAAGGAATTGCTTTCGTTCAGTTTTGAGCGGCTCCAGATCCTGGATATGATTCCACCAGCCACGAGCTCGTGGTTGCTGGCGGCACTGGTGGTGTGTTTCCCGTGGGTATTTTGCTTGTTGCTGTTGACCGCTGTCATTGTTGTTGTTGTCAGCATTGTGCTTGTGGTCATTATTGTTGTTGTTGATGATGATGTTACCAGTTGTTTTTGTTGTTATTGCTGTTTTTTGTTATTGTTGTTTTGTTCGCTCGTCTCTATCCTGTGTGTTCCTTTGTTGGGGTGCAGTAGTTGTTGTGTTCATTGCCGTTGCCCCAATGTGGTGACTCCAACTGTACCAAATTGTTTGGTCATTTGATTGATTCTATTCGGAGATGCGGGCTCTGGTGCATGCAGCTGGCTAAGCGATAGGGGTACCAGGGGTGATAGATTGTTGTTTTTCAGTTTCAAAGTGATATAATCCATCACGTGGGAGAGTGCAGTACAAGGATGGCCTTGGGCCATCGATGTTGTTGCTGGAGACGCGAATACACAAGGAGGGCCCCCGCAGTTATCAGGTGGGCTGTAACCCCCTAAAACTGGTTGTTAGCCCCAGTTACGTTACTTCTAAACCAACTTATAGGTGGTTGGGGATCCACCTGGTGTTATTTATACATAAACTGTACGTTTATGATATGTGTTACCTAAGATTTCTTTTCCCGCAGCTCTCAGGCTGAGGCCCATGTTGTATATTTGCTGCTCAGTTTCCCGGACCCCTGCAATGCATGAGTGCTGCCTGGCCCCCAACTACTGTAAGTTTTAACGGCTGGCTGTTGCCGCAAACCCTTTGCGACGCCCCGGCAAAATGAAAATGCTTACATTGCATATGTCATGTCCCAATACTGGTGCTGGTTGTTGCAAGCATTAGCCTCCCCTTCTCCATTTTTGTTACTGTTGTATCGGCAAAGGTTCATTTGCCAACCGTCAACCACTACACACTCGCAATGAACCACTAAACGTAAACTCAGCATATCAACCATATGCACCTTGAATCCACCTCATCAACCACGAAACATTCACAATGAACCATCAATGGGCCCCACATCAACCACAGTCACAAGCCAACCATGAAGAAATCCATCACTTGCGGAGCTCTCCCAGGGATGGACCTTGCGTGCCTCGTTTGCTGGCAGCGGCTCAGGCAGCTGGGCCAACGAACACATGAGCTGGAAGATAGCCAGCGGAAAAACGTGTTGAAGCCCTGTATGTAACAAGGATTGGACATATAGTAGTAAGAAAAATATTCATATGTTTTAAGTCTCTAAAACAATATGGTTTAAAATCAGAGTACTTACTGTATTCAAAAAAAATCTAGTTTCAAATCTGAAGAAGATGGAGTTCATTTGAACCCTTTTTAAAATCTAGCCATGAGAGATCCGTATGACCAATCCACCTTTGGTTTTATCAGTAACAGGGGGTTATGAACATGGCTCTGCCATGAATGTTGACGAACTATCCGACGGCGGATACTGCTGTTCAGCAACGAATGGATCTGTTCATTTCCGCTATCACTGGTATTGTTTGATCACCATTGACCACCACAGCGTGTTAATCTAGCAGGTGGAGGTCAATGTTGATCAAATGGTTTATTTCCCCAGCACGCTGCTGACCCGACGCTGCTTCAGGCGGCCAACATCTCGGTCCACTACCCGGCGGCCTTCAACGAGACGGGCTTCACGCCCTGGCACCTGCACATCTTCTACCGCGACGTGCGCGCAACCGGGGCTGGCGGTGAATCCAACGGATTGGTGGGCAGACGTCATCATAGATCGTGGTGATTCATATGTTAATTTGAGATCATCATAAAGTTTGATCATTGAATCATGATATAACTATCATTGTATCTCCATGATCTATTATGATCAATGTATCTATGATGATCTATCATCTATGATCAGCTATGATGATCTACATGATCATCTATGATGATCCGTGTCATGATCACTCTATCTCCATGATCTTCATGGTTGCAGTTATCTACAGTACATAACCGTTTACCGTATGTTTGTGTGTGTGTGTGTGTCACTATTCATGCCCGTTGAAACAACAAGGATCCTCCATACTTGTTTGAGACCCCACAGAGGGGTGACAATATGGAGGGGTGAGATGGTTTTTCTCAGCATGGCCTGGAAGAGTTCCCAGGTCGGGTGGGAAGTGGGTTTCATGGTGTTGGAGGCATGGCTTGCACAGTTCAAACCTGGGCATTCCTTCAACCCCGAGCTTAAGTCTGGAAGTCCCTCAGAAACATTTCAAGAGCTTTGTTCGGGATACAAATAAAAGTTGATAAAGTTGCTTGCCCCCTCAACGCTGGGTTTTGGTTGGTTTTGGTGTGGTCATTACTCAGCCACCGTTCTATGAACCCTCGTTTGCCATTATTAACCATAGGTATTCCGCTATATGGGTATCGGACGCAGTTCTTTCCATGGCTTAACCCAGGAATTGCGATTCTTCGTCAACCATGCCATGAACCATAAGTTACAAGAGCTGATTATCGATTTTTGCGACCCTTAGCCAATCATGTCCATAATGGTAGTAATAATCATCAACTAGTGACCACTATAACTCTAGTCATTATGCTTATTCATAGTTATTTGTTACAAACTATAACTGATTATTATGGTGATAGCCATCAACTAGTTATTGATTACTACCATGATTGATGGCTAGTAATAAATAACTGACCTATTATGGTGGTTATTACTAAACCCTCATGACTAACCATCGTTACTGGAGGGCAAGCCGTTGGAAGCCCCGGCTTGGCCACCTTTGCCAACGGCTGTGAGACCTACAACTTGGCCACGGACTTTTGCTCACTGATGCGTGCAAGGCGCCCGAGCTGTGTGGTTTGGAGGTGAGCTTACTCGAAGCCCAGGGAGTTGGTTGAATTGTTGGATATGATTGGTTAATGATATGGATAAATCCACGGGAAGCCCGGGCAAAAAAAATATGGATATGGGTCAATATTAACCATCAATAATGGTGGATAATAACCAACAAAGCCATAGGGAAAACAATGGTTAATTGTAGGGGAACCAGGAATACTAATGATAACCAGCACCTGGATGGATACTGAATGACGCTTCATAAGTTAAATGATGAGTGATACTGGTCAATCATGCTTGCCACGGGCGCCGAGATGTTCTTCTTGTTTTACCCCGGGCCCAAGAAGATACCCCGTGGCACCCAGTGAATTCGTCAACCAGCGGGGTTCCTTAGCAGTATCATCGGAACACCCGGATTACTCTCCATCCATGCATGATTTTCTAAATTGCTTTTTTGCCACACGGCACTCAACGACGACTTTGAGCCGGGTTCATGTAGCAAGCAGGATCTGATCAAGCATGACCAACGCATGGATGATTGGAATGGGTCAGGGTACCAATTTTCTCATCCGCAAAAAGAATCTGTTATATGAGGGACTTTCACCAAGGAATGCAGAGCTTTGCCTCATCACTCCATTACAGGGCAGCCAACATCAACTCAGCATTTGAGATTGGCATGAACCATTTGACACATAGACTCAGCTCAGAAGATCCGCAGATGTTTAACTAATATTAGTTCAATATATTATTTGACTGATGAAATTACATATAGCACATGCATTGTTCCCCACAATGCGAACTGCCACCGTAGACATGAAGTGCGAGCGCCTCGGAGTTTGATGTGCAAAGATAATGGGATGCCAGCAAGATGTCGCACATACGCAACAAGAAATGCCTAAGAGCTATGCCATGATGTCAGCATTAATCATTGAGAAAAACTCTTCACAAGAGAAGCTGCAGCGAGAGGGTCGGAACCTATAATGTTACACTTCTGAAAGTCTGCCATGATGCCCGGCTGAAAGCATTGAGGAGATGTTGCTCCTTACTTTTTCAGGATCGCCCACAGATGGTTGATCCACAGGCGGACCATGGCAGACGGGGTCTCCACTTTGATTTCCTTACATTAGCACAGCCGAACATTCCACAAAATAGCAAGAGCACCAGAAAATGCAAGTAAGTGGATAGCAATACTCCAAACCTATCCAAACCTGATAAGCCATCATGGCAAAGTATGCTAATGCCCAGTCTGAGAGAAAATCTACGAAATGCCTACAAGGAGGACATCAATTCTCACCGGTGGAACCACAGGACGAGTTGGTCTTCCGCAGCTGGTAGAACTGTTAGAGTGCTTCTCCCCCGGGTTACACCCACCTGTCAACATACGCTTGGATGAGGATTGAGTCCATCGGCTGTATGATACACATATTTAGATATATTTAGAAATTAACCGCATATCTCAAATTGTTTGTCCTTCATCCATTCACTTAGTGCGAGCTGTCAAAATTGGTTTCATGAACTATCCATGCGTAAATTTGCATATAAGTTGTTGACTGATTAAGGGCTACTTGCCATGGACTTCATGGCAAATGAGTGGTGAACTACTGATTAAAGTACACTGTTCTCGTAAAAGGAGGGGTCCCAAACGTTCTAAGATGTTATAAGTTGCTTAAGATTCGCCAACCATGAAGTCATATCAACCGCAACCGGTATACTTATCCTACCTCATCCAAGTTTAGAATCCAACCAACCGCTACGGTTTGGGGACCCCTCCTATTGCTGGATCCCACATCCTTGGCGCGGCGCAAGGCATCTGGTGCTGTCCTTCTCCACCTTCGCGGTGTCCGCTGCACTGCTGAGCACCTCCGTCCAAACGTTGTACCGAAGGCGCGGGCCCAGCAACAGCTTGGTGGTTGGATACGGGGTTGGATAACTGGTGGTGGTTTCTGAAAATATGAAATTAATCATGATGTATGGATATGGTTGGATATATGGTGGTTTCTCAAGTCGTAGGGGAACCCCCAAATCATCCAATATCCATCATTTATAGGTAATAGACTAGACCAAGCATTTTTGCCGGTTCCCTACTTTAAGAAACACTGACAACCACCTAAGAGTGCAAGTTTTGGTGGTTATGATTGCGACAACGGCAATGACAACCAACACTCGGCATATGTACGCGAATACCATCCAACAATCAAACCTCGACTGCTTTCCGTGTTCTGGAAAACATGTCAAAATGTTCCTCCCACGAAAGCCAACGAATGAGCCATTGCCATCTCTCCGCAAATTCTGATTTCGCTGAAGCCAAAATTGTGGCGGGAACCCCAGCAACATCAAACGCTGCCTGTGGCTACGTTGTAGTTCCCGCAAGGTGCAAAGATCCAACATGTGCTGGCTGAGTAGCAAGCCTTTCTGGTGGCATTTGGGATGGTCATTTTTCAAGGACAGTTGTCCCACGGATGCTGTGGAAGTTGCCCCGTGACCAGAGGTGAGGCCACTGGCTAATCATGATTAATTAATGATGCTAGTAGTTGCTAGTGATGGATGAGACTTGCTTAAATAACATAATGATCTTTTGAAATATTTTTAATCACATAATATAATGACATACTAAAGGAAACTTGATATAACACGATAATTCTATGCTGATAGTCTAACTCTATGTGTATCTTTTGGTTAATAATGAGCATCAGCGGCAGCCCTTCTTGAATGAACTCCCAACTCGATTAGCAGTCCCTGGATTCAAGGGCGTCAACACCAGACCAGTGATGCTCTCACAGGGCTGAGGGCATTTGTCACAGCGAAAAATCATCCATGCCCTTATTAGTGACTGAAACTATTCACTTGTATAGTCCATGCCAAAAAACAAGGGCCTTCATGGCCAATTGGATCTCTCCGTGTTGGTAACACAGCCATTGGTTCTTTGGTGCGCCCTAGCTAAACTTGTCCGCAAGTATCCGGAAGTTCATCACGTGCAGCTCATCTTTGAGGGACATGGCTATGGGCTATGGGTCGGCATTTTTACCCACTAGGAAGATGGGCGGGGTAGGTGAACATCCCAACAGCTCGCCTAGTTCGGTCCTTTGGGATATTATGTTCACCAGGGTACCACGAGCTCTTGACCGACAGCCAGTTTTGCGGGCCACAAATCGGCAAGGATGGAAAGGCATGATGAGTTTCATCATGGTTCTTCATGGCGTACCTGGATATTTGAAGACATCATGCATCGCCCCATCACAAATGCGTTTCTTACGTATCAGGCCCGCCCAGTATCTACACATCTCCTCCCATCACATGAGCTATGGTGGACATTTACGGTGATTGACCCTCAGTAGTGTACAGTCATCCAAGCGTTTAAGAATTAGCAGGCTTGCAGAAAGCAGAATGTGAATGATATCATTAATCATCCCGTTTTTGTAATCAATGCCCAATCATTATTGCCGTTTTTGTGGGTCCCCAGCATTCAATGATCATTGGCAAACCATTCAACTGTCGCTGTGGCACCTCTGGCCCCCAGCTGTTGCCCCCAGCTGTTGCTCCTCAGCCGTTGAAGCCATGCCCCCTTTGACTCGGCAGGCGCGAAGCCAACTGGGAGCAGTACCTGAAGTCCCCGGGGATCAACTGCAACCCATGGCCTGGGGTCACCATGTACGACTACGGCTTCACCCTGCCGGGGGCCCAGGGCCCAACGTGGCTGCATTTCGGGGGCTTCTGGGGCTGCCGGGGGAGGTGGATCATCGCAGCGGTGAACCGCATGCTTTTGTCAGATTGTCGTGCTTGCTTTTGCCGTTGTTTTGTTTGTGGTTGATGTATGTGCTGCTGAACACAAATACAACAACTCCGCAACTGCTGCATTATTCTTGTTTTGGCAGTGATGGCTATGATCAGCAGCACAGTGATAGCTGTTTCACCATTGTTATTGTAATGATGGTTGTGATCAAGGCGTTTCTTTTGCCCAATGGTGAGCAGCGTATTTCTTATTTTAATGGCACTTCAGCGGCCGAGCTTGGGGAAGCTAAATGGGAAATGTACAAGAAGTGTTTGTCTGAATGACCAAAGTGACTGATCAATACGATATGAGGCCGGCATGCTTCAAATCCTGAGTGGCCGAAGTTACGAAACACAACCCGAGCCCCATCAATCTCAGGTAAGTAAGGCTTTGGATGGCTTTGGAAAAATCCCTTATCAATTACCAGCCACTCTTCAAGAGGACTACTGAGAAAGGCTGCTGTTGCAAGCTTGCTGGTCTACATTTGCAAATATATTGGCATGATGACCCCTATCTTATGATATCATATGATATTATTTGAGGGACCACCCTACCTAGCCTAAGGTAGTGGTCGTTTGGCATGTATTGAACTTGTTTGTTCCTCCTTTTTTGCTTTGTCAATACACACTGGTCGCACTATCCTATCATATCCTATCGATGTATTTGTGTTGTGTTGCACCTATGCGCATATGCGTATATGCGGGTTTGCTTGTTGTGCATTGACCCTCACTGCCTATCTAAATCTAATCTAAAGTAATGAATTAACGTCGTAATTGTCAATTCAAGCTAAAGTAATTGATACATATTGATGCTTGCTTCAATCGTAAGGCAAGTTCTAAAGTAGTTCAATCTACTCTTATCTCATGAAATCCATTTGGAAGTTGCAGCGCCGCTTGTAGCCAATCGGCCCAAAGCAGCAAGTTGTTGGCAACTTCCCCAGGTTGCTCCCCACACCCAACAGGATCATTCCAGCCGAATGAGCAGCTCAAGTTGCCTCCGCAGCTCATCTGTGTGGCAAATGCAGCACCATTATGAATTATCATTCTTGTCGTTTGCATCATCATCATCGTCATCATCATCATCATCATCATCATCATCATCATCATCATCATCATCATCATCTTCTTCTTCTTCTTCTTCATCATCATCATCATCATCATCAACAACGTTGCCACCTTCCATCCGTCCGTCCATCCATTCATCCATCCATCAATCCATCCCAAGTTTGTTGCGCCGCAGCCAGTCGGCATCAAGGCATCGTCGCCCTGTTCTCCTGTGCCGTGTGTGGTGCTTCGCGCTGAAGACATGGCCTTCGTCCCCTCCGGGACGGCCGCAAGGGCAGGTGCTTTTCAAGAGAGGGTGAGGACCGCCAGTTGTCGATAGCAGATATCCAAAGTTACCAAATCATAGTGCAGGGACATCAGCAGCCACACAAACAAGAACCATTTGAGGACTTTGAGCGATAATTTTGAGCTGAATTGTTTGAGTCGAGTCTGATTGCCCCTGAAGGAATTTGGCAAAGCAAAAGCGAGCTGAGCTGATCCTTGCGGAGTTTCAGCTGGCAGAAAAGAATGACATCAGACTGACCCATCATGATTATACGGTTGGAATTTCATCATGTGGCAGGGGCTTGTTCTGGCAACATGCTTGCTTCCTCATTGACAGTATGGCACGTGCACATGTAAGACCCAGCATTCTCAGCTTGAGTGCGGCGATCAGTGCCTGTGAAAAGGCTGGCCAGTGGCAGGGGGCGCTAGTCTTGTTTGCAGCAATCCCCTTTCTGAGACTTCAGCCTGATACTGTCAGCTACAACACCGCCATCAGTGCGTGTGAGAAGGGAGGTCAGTGGAGGTTGGCCTGGGCTATTTTTTGTGGAATGTTGGTGGCGAGGGTTGCTGCGGATATCATAACTTACAGTGCGACTATTAGTGCTTGTGCGCAAGGAGGTCGGTGGAAGCAGGCACTGGTTTTGTTTCAGGAGCTGCAGGAAAGGAATATAAGTCCGAATGTAATCAGTTACAATGCGGCGATAAGCGCTTGCGAGGAGGGAGGTCATTGGCAGCACGGTGTATGCTTGTTTGAAGAAATCTCAATGGCAAAGCTGAGCCCAAGCATAGTCAGCTTCAGTGCAGTGATCACTGTTTGCCAAAAAGGCGGTTGTTGGGAGCAAGCTTTGGCTTTTCTTGATATGATGATGATATCAGACTTGAGTCCCAATGTCATCACATACAGTGCAGTCATCAGTGCGTGCGAGAAGGGTGGTGCATGGGAACGAGCGTTAAGCATGTTTGTTGCCATGCAGGCAGCAGCTACACAGCCAAATGTCATCAGCTACAGTGCTGCAGTCAGTGCATGTGAGAAAGGAGCTCAGTGGCAGCACGCGCTGACGCTCTTTGAGGCAATGCTTCGTACGTCCATCAGTGCCGATGCAATCAGTTGCAATGCCGCGGTCAGCGCTTGTCAGAAGGGCGGTCGCTGGGAGCAAGCGTTGCATTTGTTCGCGCTGATGCCTCGGGCAAGGATTCGTCGCAGTGTAGTCAGCTACAACGCTGTCATCAGCGCTTGTGAGTGGCAGCAGGCACTGGCGCTTTTGGAGGCGATGCCCTGGGAAGAGATGAGACCTGACGTCATCAGTTGCAGCGCAGCAATCACTACTTGCCAGGAGGCTGGTCAATGGCAGTGTGCTGTGGCGTTGTTTGACGCAATGCCGCAGGCAACTGCCAGCCCAAACATCATAAGCTACAGTGCCACCATCAGTTCTTGGGGCAGTGGCGGTCACTGGAAGCGCGCCTGGGCTTTGTTCCAGGCATTGCTGCTCGAAAACATGTGCCCGGACATCATAACTTACTGCGCGATAATCACTGCCTGCCAGGAATCCAGCCAATGGCAGCACGCTCTCACGTTGTTTGCAGCGATTTCTTTCCTCAGCCCCAACACCATTTGCTATGATTCCTGCATCAGTGCTTGCCAAAAAGCTAGTCAATGGGAAAAAGCAATGGTTTTGTTTGAGGAAATGCCGATTACACGCATAAATCCAGATATCACTGGCTACAGTGTGGCAATCAGTGCATGTGAGCAAGGCTGGCAGCATTACCAAGTTTTGATTTTGCTGGATGCAACTGCTGTACTTGCGCAATTTCATCTTGGGCGCCTATCTGAAAGGATGAGGTTCAAGTGAGGCAGGTTCTTAGGTGCTTCCAGCTGGAAGAAACAATTTTGGCACTGAAAAGGACAAGGGAAAAGCATTGAAAAGAATTTTCCCGGCGGAAAAAGAGTGGACTAAGTTGGCGTCGCTTCACCCCCGCGCGCCTAGGCCTGCGAACAGGAAGAGGGAAGGGTCGGTCGAATGGCTCCTGGGCTACCCGCCGCCTGGCTGAGCGCAGCATGCTTCAACTGCGAAACCAGAGAGTAAACTTCCGGATAACCACTAAAAGTAGTTGATAGTTAATAACCATTAATAGTAGTTAATAACCATGAAGAGTTTGACTAATAGTTAATGAGAATTAGTTGGATTATCATGAATAGTAGTGAATAGTAAGGTATTATAGTGGTCAATATTGGAAGGACGAACATCAAAACGGTGGGCAAGGCTGCATTTCAGCCCTCCGGGCCATGATATTTGTTATAACGAACTGCATTCTTTCATAGATAGGCGCTGGCCCTCCATTCATGCGCTGCCCCCCGGTTTAGAGGAGAGTGGTTGCCAAGGGCCACTGCAAGATAGCTACTCCGCTCGGTTGCAGCAGCTGCTGGATGATCACCATCCTGTACCCCATGCGCTTGTGATGCCCAGCCCCAATTTTCTACATGATGACGTAAACACAGGGCATCCGCTTTGGCAAATGCCCATTCTCTCTGCAGCCACCATTCTAGCTAAGGATGGAAGATATCAGCGGCCCAACGGCATGCACCTACAAACCGGAAGGGGTTTGACGCTTCCTGCAGTGGGTGCTGTCAGCAGGCTCTCTCCATGTTTCCTGGACATGAGTTTGGAAGTGTGAATGCGCGTCACAACCAAGAAAAACCAATTTCAGTGTTTACTGCGAGTTGTTTCTCCGGGCTTTAAGGTGTTGTGTTGGCCAAAGCCAGTTTCCATGAAACATGCAACACCATGCCTCAGATTGAGCCGGCATTCGTTGAAAATGGAGGCCACTGTTTTTTCATTTTTGCTCGGCTGCAGGCATCAGCTAATGACACGCGCCGCAGGCTTCGCGAACTTAGCGCGGCTGGAACAAAAGTCGACACGTCAGAGGGTACAGGCTTTCTGGTAAGGTTTGCTCTCTCTCTCTCTCTCTGTATGAGACCAGCCGCCAAATATAATAGGAAGCAGGTAGCAGGTCGACCTTAGACGTCAAAACCTTGCTTGCTGTCTTGGGCCAACAGTGATGAGTAGTTGCACCTTTGATCCCTTAAAATCAAGTGCATAGAAAGTATACGGGACTATGGTTGCAGCTTCAGGCAACTGTTGTTGTCTTGCAAACTTGATTCTTTGACCACATGCCATTCCTCGAGGGCCAGGGCCACGTAGTGAAAGGGTGACGATGTCGTGGATTTTGCAGCGCCAGCGCATGGGCCAAAGGTGCTGCAGATGATGCTGCCGAAGGAACAGGTCACCCCACACGAAGTTGCTGAAATGTGGGCAGGGCCCGGTACTCAGAGGTAGATCAACCGCTGCCCCCGTTCTTCGACGAAGGTCTACTCGAATCGTCCTTTGCAGCCGCAAGGAACGCCGGGACACCAACCGTACTGACAGCAATGACGCCGATTACCATGACGACGATGACCCAGCCAGCCAGCCAATCAAACGAGCAAGCAGCCAGACAAAGCCCGCAACACTGCAAAAAGCGATTGACATATCAGGGTCAAGGTTACTACTCTTGCTAGTACCCCTAGTACGTTTGTGTGCCTGGAGTTCCACAACTGTTCGGTTTCGACAACTGTTCGGTTTCATCAGCTCCATCCATTTGTATTTTGTACTGGGTCCCCAAAAACCCAAGACAACACAATGAGATTTCCTCACCCAGAGAGATGTGTGTTTTTTCCCCGTTTTCGTTGCAAAGAACATATCTTTTTCCTTTCTGTGTTTCGCATAGGTGCTTCGAATTACGCCCCCCATGTTCAGTTTAGCAGTGGCCGGGCCGTGAATCATCACCCCCGCTGTAGCTGCCAGACCTGCAGGCTTGTGAGAATAGATTACACCCCCCATGTTGCAAGGCCGCTGAGATGACCGCAGCAGGTTGCTGGACAGGAGACCTGTCCCGTTGCATGTCGCCTTGCGTGTTTCCTCGGTGTAGACGATTGCCTCATGGAGCCCGGGGGTCGCTCAGGTGGGGCGTACCACACGCACAGAGGAGACTGTGGGGGCGGGCTGCCGCGGGTGCCTTGGTGTTTGCAGGTTAGCCATAGGGGTGCCCCCAAATCGTCCAGTTTATCAACCGTTTTACATTATTTATATAGTAATTTATAGTAATAAACCCGGCATTTTTGGGGTACCCCAGTTTATAAACCATTTCGATCGAGAATCAACTCGGCATTTTTGGGGTGGGGTACCCGTATTTTGAGAAGCACTCAGATGGATTGAACATCGCTGAAGCCTGGGGCATTTGCCATACCGAAAAAATCCCATCAGGCCGTTGAAGAGAATCCAATTGTGGTAAGGGTTTAAATTTGTGAGTTCAGCTGGTGTTGCGTTTTGGCACGCATCCACCTTATATAGCAATCTGAGTTGTTTGAGCTGCCCATGTTTGTAAGAATGAATTTCGGACAATTTCGGAGATCAGCATTGAATTGTTGAGCAACAGTTAAGTTTGCATTGAATTGATTTCAATTTGATTTGAAATTTGGGAGATGAGGCTTGGACCTCACCTATCTTGATCTTGGCATCAAGTCACTTCAGATTTCCTTTGGAAGGATCAGTTCATTTTTGTGATGTACGTCAAGTCCATTCAATTTTCATTTTTAGGGGCTAGTGACCAAATGTCAGGGCTGAATCTTGCATGTTGAAAAAAGCTGTTGAAGTTGTACGCAACTATTCAGCGTCGCCTCCACAATATTTTTTTTGTTGACGTTTGGCCGTAGCAAAGGCTTTGCTATTGAGCACTAGCTTAATAGTCACATCAGCCCCCATATTGCAATATATTGCAACAAACCCAGCTGTTGTTGCACATGCACCGCATCACCTACATTGATTGGTGTTTGGGATGGTTTTGGACTTGGGACATGTTACGCAGTCCCATTTACATGCGAAGGAGCTTCGCATGAACATGCAACTTCAAAGAGAATGTTTGGGTGGTCTTTGCTTTTCAGGCTTTGCGCGCCAGTTCTCAAGAAAAAATCTTAAACAGGGACCTGTCAACAGCAAATCTATGGCTTTCGCCAAGCCGATCCGAGCCATGGCCCATGAGACATCACCCTATCGCAGCGGCAGGATCAAGTTCAAAGCCCTTGGGGCATCTCACTGCTTGCAGCCTTATGCGGACCACCTACCCTTGGCGCCAAACGTGGGGATCACCAGCTGGGGAAGCCGCTGGGGAGGTCCTTCAGAAGCTGCGTCCGCAGATTTTTGATGACCAAGGCTGTTCATTTCTGAGAGCTAACATGCCCGAGGTTGCAACCGGTTATTTTTTGGGTCAGTGACGTTGAAATGGCCATGCAATTTAACGAAGTTCCATTCTGGGGGTGCTCGGTGGCGAGTAGCGTAGTTGCGGGCCACCCACGTAGCTTGAAACAAAGCAGTTGAATCCACTGCCCAGGAAGTGCCTTGGTAGGGCCATCCCCAAGTTCTTGGATCATGGGGCATCACCAGGGCCTAGGAAACACTAGGAGGGAGGTTTGTTTGTGGCGAAATGATTCGCAGACTCCGCGTTTCCCAAAAGCCTGGATGGCAAACGCTTATCATCATGACCTATTATACGCATCGCCGTTTTGAATCGGAATCGGTTTGATTGCTGAGGGTCTGGTTGCAGATGCTTGCATTGCAGGATTTGCCCCCACGGGTCAAACGAAAACATGCATGAACTATGGCCATTTGTGTCAGTCGTTCTGGGTAGCTTTTAGGTGTTTTCAGAATTTCCAATCCGTTCAAATTCTGGGAAATCCAAGTGTCAGTATGGCTTTGGGGACCCAGTTTGCAGTTGTTTGTTGTGTGATGTTTGTAGGCTACATAAACGGTATATACATGTTTTGATATGATGCAACGCGTAGTTTGTTGCGCACGCATGGTTCTTGCAACCAATCAGACTTGACCCCGTTCATGACCAAGCCCTCCTGCATCGTTTCTGGTGGGTTAGTGGGTGTCTCAATTGTGAGTGGCCGCAGTCACATGGTTCAAGCCATGTCCTCAAGAAGTTTCACCAGATTGGACCCAAGCAGATGCCATGAGAGGCTACGATGACACGAGAAGAATCCTTGCAAGTTGTCCTTTGGATCATCCCATGTGGGCTGTTGTTAGAACATAAAACTGGTGGTTCAATGATGATTAGTGATGGTTACAAATGATCAATCAATAAGCAATGATGATTAGTATTGGTCAATTCATGGTGAAGAACCAATGCCTAGTAGGTGCCAGCATGTATGGACAAAGCATGATCAAGCCAACTGATGGTCGGTCATTGTAGTCAGTTGGCCAAGAACTGGAATCCACAAGCTGTCAGGAAATGTCATCCAGTCTTGGCTATGTTGTTGTGTTGGTCAGTGGCCAGTGAATTTTTGGAACCCAACTATTAACTACAAAGCTTCAATTGGCGGTTCAAAGTGGGAACATGTCTCCAACCATGAAGTGCTGCTGTTGGTTGACGTATGATTGGACAGAGCCATGTAATAGTCAAATGGTACAGTGTGCTTCAGGTATGTCAGTAGCGTTGTTGATCATACCTTTTATATCCCTTTGTTATATAGGACATTGTTTTTAATCTTGGCCAGGGTTGGAACTCTCCGCCCTCTGCTGCTTCAGAATGTCAGGAGTTTTCCCAGCCTGACATGGTCAGTTGAGAAATAGATGTGAGAGTTGAATTGGATGGAAAACCAGGGCAGCAAAGCATTCAAAGGCCATGGGGTCAAGTGGATCGCCCGTTTTGGGTTACCATGTCCGTCAGATTCCTTGCCTGCTGTTTTGCTGGTTTTGAACCTGGCCTGTACAGCACGTACATCCTGGCAGAAAACCCCTCAGAGACTGAGGAAAGGCCGTTTCGAGTCATGTCCCCATGTTTAGGGTTGCTCCCATTGCCACTGATCGTTCTGGGTCCTCCCATTCGTCATGCGGCCACCCGGGGCCGACGCTTTGAAAAGATTGAATTTGTGCAGAATGGTAGAAATAGATTTTGTTGGAGTATATATATATATATATCACAGATTATTCACAGATTGATATACATGAACTATATCGTAGATTATTTTGTATGATATCATTGGGTATCCGCAACATTATGCACAAAAGAACTATTATAACAACTTATAAGCATATACATTACATTGCAGATTATTATTGGATAGGCACATAATATCGTATAAAGAAATTGGGTACGCACATGTATTTTTTCAGAGTGATATTTCATCACCCTTGATTTAGCAGGCGGGCATCTATAGATTTATGCCAGATCGCGCTGCATGTAATAGTGCACTACTGTTTTGTACACAATGCCAGCCCAAGATTGATAGACGTTTGAATTGTGATTTTTTTGTCTACAAACCTAACTCAGTGGGAAACGAGAGGGTACGTATCCCGGATCAATCTCAGACACTGAGGTTGCGGAAAGCATTTGCCGCGCGCTGGCGAAAGACCGGCGAACCAAAGAGTCACTAAAAGCTGGAAGAACCTTGGCCGACTCGGGTCCTGCTCTTGTTGGTGGCGTGAGTGGTGATGTTCTTGTTGTTGTCAAATGTGCCAATGTTTGTGTGGGTTGGGTTGCTGTCGTTGTTGTGGTGGGAGTGGGGGTTGTTCTTGTTGGTGCTATTTTTTGGTTGTCATCGTTGTTGATGCTGCGCAGATGAGTATCCGAAAAACATGACACAGACGGCTGATTGATGTCCTTCACCAATTGCCGGGGCACCCATGAAAACGAAATGCACCAAAAGAGCTTGCAAAATGTCCACAAATGTTGCCATCATCCTGCATTTATCCTTTCAATGGGCAGATTTCTTCAGGAGTTGGGCCACCAAATTTTCCAACCAATACACCACCATAAAAAATCAACATTCACTGACTATGTATCAGAATCAATCATAAACTATCATTACTCCCTCCATGATCCACGTACAAAAGGGACTGGATCAGTTGAAGTCTCACTGCAGATGTTACCTCATAGCAATCATTAATGTTGGTTTCTGATTATCGTGTAACCCCCCCTAGTTAGTAATGAAAATAGGCATGAAACCAACAGGTAGATACGATCATCAGAAACCAACATTACTCACTACCACCATCAGATCAAGGCCTGAGACTACTAATAGATGAAACTTGGGGGTACCCCAAACTGGCTTGAGAAACCACCACTACTACCATCAAATAAAGGCCCTTCCCCAGAAAAACCACCGCCTCTCCAGCGTGGTTCGCTGCAGGTAAGGAGGAGATCGATGCCGAGCTCGCAGCGTGGCTCGAGGTGCCGGGGTATCCGTTGGGCTATAGCGAGGACAGCAGCTACCAGGAGTGGTACGACAGTTGATGGTAACCCAGGATTAGTAAACCCCTGGTTTATTAATAAGGGGTATCCCCCAAGTTCGCCTTGGTTTCCCATTAAAATGGCAACCCCCACAATTAATCAACCAGGGGTTTAGCTTCATCCTGGGTTACCATTAACCTACTGCTAACCGCTAGGTCGCTGGGTTCAAGTTCGCGTGGCTGGTGACTTCCAATACGTGTTGCTGATGGGGCCATGTACCATCCACATCCCTCCGACGCATTAGCCTCGCCTGGCCTTGGATGATTTTCGCCAGGTTGCCGGGGCGAAACTGGAACTATGCTCGTGATATCAACCACGAGCATCCATGAGATTCCATGAGGTGCGTGCACACCATTTTTATGTAGCGCGTTGCTCAGCTGTTTAAACACCTATGGACTGGTTACGCTTGTTTATCAACGATTGAAGTGCACATGCACCAACTTGTTGATTCCCCACACCATCAAGCAGTCAAACTGGTGGGAACTGGCTTGGTGCTAACTACTTGGAGAGCCCTCGGTTGGCGTGGCCATGGTGGTGGTTGGCAGCATAGGACCCAGCCTATTTCATGCTGTCCGTTGCATTTGACAACGGCCTTGGGCATTCCAAAGTGTCCAGGTCCACCGCCCAAAGTCCCCTGGGCACTTCAGGAGTCGTTGGATTCCAAGTTTTCCACGGAAAACTGGGAACTCCCGGAGTCCTCGACGTCAGAGCTGGTGGATGTTCTGGCTGAAGCAGTGGCTGAGTCCCGAGCATCCCCCGAAACTGCGCTGGAACCTGGGATCAACAAGGGGTGGTTTCGGTATGTTGCGGTGGCTTTGATGAGGCGGGGGCTGCCAGGAGACGATTCCTTGAAGCCAAAAGACCGGCACAGCCATCAAAAGCTTGGGCGCTGGATCAGTACCATTCCAAGAGGTTTGTTTCAGCTGGTAAATTTGCCATGTGAAATTTCGACGTCACATATTTGGTGGTGATGCTAGCGGTGAATCCCGGTGGCTGATGTTCAAATCCTAGTGGTGCTGAAGCAAGCTGCTGGTCCGACCAGCGGTTGTGGTGCCAAAGTCTCACAATTGACCACTGGGGAAGCAACCAACGCTTGGGAATTCGATGTTGGGATGTTTGATGGATGGTTGTGGCCGTCATGGATGTTTGATGATGTTTGTGGGTCATGGCTAAAACCATCCATGAACCACGTTTGTCATCAAGGCCAGCCCTTCACTGTGACCTTGACACCAAGGAATCCTGCATCTCCTTGCTGAACTCCGTGCTGCGGAGTGATGACCGTGTCAAGCGTTGCTGGACAGCACACTTTGAAGCGCTTTCCCGTGGAAGATTCATGTGGTCCAAAGGGTTGGGGGAAAAGTTTGATGATTCAAGATCATTATTTTAGTAATAGGGGGAAAAGATTATCAAGGTTTGACATAGATGATCAAAGCCAAAAACTTAAAACCATGATACTTCATGATCATCCGTCCCAGTTCAAAAAAATGTCGTGTAGCCCTTGCCGCTGGAAACACACTTGGTGTACCAATTGCCACGCTGCCACTCTGGTGCGTTTCACCAGTTCTGGTGCGAGATCCTGGGTGAAGCTTCCAATGGCTCGACTATTCCAGGGCATCTTTGGCTACCCATCATGCTCACAGCCCATCATGAGCTTCCAGATTTGTTTCTTGAAAAAGATTTGGATTTCTACGAAGATCCACCCCTCGGGGTGTTGATAAGTGCTGACGTGTGACAAAAGAACTGGCTGATTGCCGGATCCCAGTCACTCGATGTTTGCTAAGACTGATCAATGGCCTACCTCACAACCAAGCTAAATGACGCCAGGTTAGATGCCAGTATAGATTTTGGACATCGATGGAGATGAAGTACTTGAAGTGCTCTATAGGGCTGAATCCCAATAGCAAAGCATTGCCAGATGTGTGCTGGAGTATTCTGCTGTTCGATTTTATTACCATGATGTTTACACATCATCGATGGCTATCATCCGCTCACTTTCACCTGCAACTCCAACAACCACCCAACTTCTCCATGACGCCACCAGCAGCTTGACACGCCACCACCATGCCATGGCAGCCATCCCCAGCCATCCCCAGCCGCCCCAGCGGCCCTGGCACCTGCCCCAGGCTACGTGTCGGAGCTGGAGCGCCTGAGCGCCGCGCAGCGCAGCGAGATGGACAGCGAGGCCTCGTCGCTGGGCTTCGACCTCGACGCGGCGCCGGAGGCCACGGGGGAGGAGGTGCACACCGCGTCGCTGGAGACGCGCCTTGGAGCGGTGTGGGGAACCGATGCCCCGGGGGATGCTGGGGGGGGAGACCTGGGGGATGTGGATGGGACGACTTGGGGTTGAGTTGGTTCAGGTGAGTTGGTTCAGTTGAGTTGGTTCAGTTGAGTTGGTTCAGTTGAGTTGGTTCAGGTGAGTTGAGTTGGTGTTTCAAGTTGGTGTGGGGTTGGTTCGGGACTTGCGCTCGATGATTGGGATGGTACACATGCGAAAGGTTTTTGTTATTGATGATTCTTTCGTCTAGTGGGTTTATATAGATACTGTTTGTGGCTTTGGAATGCTCTAGTGTAGCGAGTTACTGGTGGGTTTTGCAATTATGGTTGTAACCAGTTATTTTGGGCAGCCCATTCGTGAATGTCAAGAATTAATTGACACTTTTGATCATGGCGATTCTCACCTATCATCAAGGATCTTATCGCCACATAATCATCATTATCAAAGGTCAGTAAGCCATCGGAAATAATCAGTAAGCCATCAGCAAAACCGTCACTAGGGCTAGCCTTATGGCTTAACTATCACTCGTGTAAACCATGATCAACCCCGTTAAGATCCTTTTGGATGTGTCCAAGAAGGCCTGCAGAAATGGCAACTGTTTCCCTCCTAATGGTTGTTATTGGATGGTTAGTACCACCATTTTAGACCGACTAGTACTTGTGAAACCATGATTTTTGGTGATTATCTCCCACTAGTATGATCATTCCTAACCACTACAAACCGTTATAAACCATTGTAAACCTATAGCTGGACTAATGTTATATGATATTATAAACCACTATAGTAAACCTTCAACAACTATACACCGTCATTAACCACTGATTTGTCGTTTCAAACATTTTTATTTTCCCTAGTAGTTATGAACAATTGGTTGGTTGACTAATATTTGCTTATAGGGGTTGAAACCACCAACCAGGTAACTATACACCATTATGAACCAGTAGCGGCTCAGTAGCTCAGCCACCTACGCTTGTTCCCCCCTGGTGGGAGACCCAGGTTGGTCATGCCACACGAACAAGCGCTGGAAGTCCTTGGTGCCTGGAAGCTTGGCGGGGGATCCGGGGGGAGCTGCAACGCTGAGTCGCGAAGCTGCCACGGGTGAAAATCAGCAGCAGAGGTACAAGATGGGCCCCTTTACTTAGCTCACTTGGGTTATAACTTGGCTTATTAATCAACTATCCCTCAAAGAGGGTCTGGAATTGATGGCACTTACAACTAGGGGGGCCCACCTTGTATCAGAAAATGGTGAAATATCAACATTGTTAAGCTTCAATCACTGGTATCAGCAACTGGTGAAATATCAACATTGTTAAGCTTCAATCACTGGTATCAGCAACTGGTGAAATATCAACACTGCTAAGCTTCAATCATTGGTATCAGCAACTGGTGGAAATCGCATGTTTGCTTGAATCATTGGTCTCAGAAACTGGTGAAAATCATCATTGATGGTTGAAAGTGGCTACCATTTATGCTTGAAAACGGCGGTTTGAACCCAGAAGATCTAGTTTTTCTTGTTGTTTTGTTTTGCCTGGGAATTGTTAGCAGTGAATTCCGGCCTGAGCATCCAGCAAGACTTCCTGGTAGCCCGGCTTCGTGGTACCAGCTATAAGTTGGGTTATAACTAGGGTAACTACCAGTTGTGGCAGATATAACTATGGTTAAATGGCCTTATAAACCTAGTTATGACTAGGGGGGCCCACCTTGTACTGTAGTATAATCACCCAAGAACATGTTGGAACCAGTGGGATGACCACTGGACCACAGCAGCACCATTGCAGACATCAATCTCATGCCGGTGAAGAGCATTCATGAAGGCACCATTAATCAGCCTGATCAACCATTAATAAGCCAATATCTAACCATGAAATCAACCATTAGTCAACCATTAATAAATCGCTCCCTGGCGATCAACCATTAAGTCAAGTATGATAGCTCGAAAAAGAAATTGAGTGCCAAAAATGAAACATATTGACCGAAGGATAAGCAATTATATACATAATAACAAATCCATAAGCACTTAACCAACTACATTAAAAGTTAGTAAGCAACAACAACCAACTGTGATGATGGCATCATGAAGGTCCTTGCATTGGATTCGATCGAACCCTTGAGACAAAACATGACAGCATGATCAGGGCGATCAGAATCACATAGCAGGAAAAACCAGCTGCCTTTTTTTAGATTTTTGAGGTGATACTGCATGTCGACTGTTCAACAACATGTTTTTGTTGGACCATCCTTCTCCATCGTTGTCCATTCGTCAAGCAATGCTGACGCTTGTAAACCATTACTATCGTCAAGAATTATAAAGTTCTTTATCCCATCACCAATCATGGCTTTCCACCATTGCCCACACTCATGACATTAACAAGTATTTACCCTCCCGAAGCATCCCGAACCGTCCTGCACCACAATCATCAAGATCATTAATCATCATCAAGCACCAACCATCATCCATCACCACTGGCACCATATGTTTGTGGGTCAGTTCACCCGGCTAGTCCCCCTGGTTCCCCTATCATTCACCAGTTTGTTTCCCTTGGTGAACGTATCCCCATGAGTCATGACGCTTGGTTCACAACGCGGCTGACCCGGTGACCCATGGCTCCCAGCCGCCACCCACGGGGCCCCAGCGGCCGCCCCCAGCGCGCCCCGAGGAACTTCTTCCTGGAGACGTACTCGGAGGATGCGGCCGCTGAGGCCTTGTTCACCGCCTTCTACGAGGCCGCGCCCAGCCTGCAGCACCTCTTCAAGACCTCCCGGGCTGCGCCTTGGATGGTGGGGGGGTGGGGGGTTGGGACCATGGGGGTTGGGTAACCATGGGGGACCTGGGGGGTTGGGGGGTCACCATGGAAGATGAAGTGATGATCTGATGGCTGTTGAACCATGAGTTTGTTGCTTATTATCCCCTATTAAGTGTGATTAATCATGTTTAAAACCACCAACCCCTGTGATGCTTGGTGAATTTAGTACTGATGCTGCTAAACCCTGAGCCCTTTGAGTAAACTCGGCAGCGAGCCGAGACGTGGGTTTGCTGGCTTGCTGGCCGTGTGGGTCGGTATCAAGACTTGGTGGTTTCTCAAGTCATAGGGCCCCCAGTTTTCATCCTTTTCCCACCATGTATAGTCGTAAGCCAACCATTTTTGGCCCCGTATTTTAAGAAACCAATGCTTGCTTGCCTACCATTGTTGACGATGGTTTGAAATCACAACGCCTTGCAATTCATATTTTGTTACAGATATGTTGGCAGCTTTGTGGATGCAATATTTTGCATGAGCCAGTCAAAGATATGTACATGTTCCGTTCTTCCGGGTCGAAATCTAGGGCGGGGTGTTGCTGGAAGCAGAAGAACATGTAGTTCAAGAATTGCCATGGCGCGCTAGCCTGGAATCCACCAACCACGCCATACCAACCGACATTGAGATCGCATCCCCATTCCAAGTGTTGCGCATGATGCGCCCACACTTGCTCATCTTCCTTTTTTCTCTATAGAGAATCTTGACATACAACTTCAGATTTACATACAAAATTGTACATTTTCTATATACAAGAATTATCTGACACACACGAGAAGGTGTAAAAAATGGCGCTTCCTTGCGGAACTTCTTGGATTTCTTAAGCCCTCCTCAGCAGCCGCAGTACGTGAGGACCTCCATGGACCTACCGCAACGCCCAGGTGTTGGCGGGGCGATTTTTTCGGGGCATTTTTCAGCTCATCCAGGCCTTGCAAAACGGCAAGGAGGCCAAGCAAGTCGTTGAGGCGCCGGGGCGCGGAGTCGAGTCCTGGGAAGCAACGAGGATGGGATTTGCAATGCTGGTTGGTGGTTTTTTTTATAGGGGTTATAACCCGTTGATAGTTGATAGTGGTTAATAATAGGGGAGAATATGGGAGAATGACCAACATTAGTAGTTAAACGAAATGGTGGTTTCTCAAAATAGGGAGCCTAAATGGTTGGCTTCTTACCATAAATGACTAATATTGGATGATTTAGGGGGTCCCTTATTTTGAGAAACACCCGAATGGGTATTGAAATGCTGGCTGATGGTTTGATTGACATTTGTTATTTCCCGATGGTAATTACTAACAATTGGTTGGTTGACGAGTTGACCAGTATGTTTTTTCACTGGGGTGGTTTAACCACCAACCAGAATGTATTTAGTGTCTCTATTTGCATGACTATTGAGTTGCACTCCTGTGACTCACATGTTGCATGATGCCTATGAATTCGCCGATGATTGCCAATCAACAAACCATTCTGATGGAGCTCTGGATTCGTCATGTCCACCAGTAGCTGCAGTCACAAGCCGTGAGAATTGCAAGGGTTGAGGCTCAGCTAAGACTTTGAAAGTCAGAACGGTTCTGGACATTGTTTTTGGCACTAATCGTGAATGGTTATGGCTTGTTAGTTAATAGATATCAGTGTTCATGAAACTCGTAGAATGTGAACCAACAAACAATAAAGATGAAACAGCACCATAATGAACCAACAACTATGGTTGTGCTTTGAAAGGCCGTACGAAGCACTAAACTGAATGAGTAGATTGGTTGCTCGACTTGGGCGATTCCGAGGGTGCTCCACAACCAGCATCACCGCCTGGCAGTTCGGCACAGATGGTAACGGATGGCAAGGCTGATTCCACCGTTGGTATTTGGTGAGTTGAATGTATTCTGAAGTGAGCTGCATAAATCCCCGCCTGTTACTACTAAACGTGCCCGTAATATGAAAAGTGTATATATATATATATAGCCCAAGCATGCCCAAGCAGTTTTTTGTTTTGGTTGCACCATTTGTCATTTGTTTTGTCACTTGACGTGTTTACTCCCCCCTATCACGGCAAGCTCTCCAAGCAGTGTCTAGCCCCTAAAATGAAAATTAAACTAGTCCTCATTGGGGTGCTTCATATTAGGGGGCTGAGCGCTCAGTTTTTTATGTTAAGGTTTTGAGTCTAATCTGTGGGGTTGGCTTGCCAGAGCTGTTCTTTGTCTATTACGATTTTTTCAGTTCAAGATTCAATAGAGAGGGAACCGCTAGGGGGCTCTCATATTTTTGCATTAAGGTTGCAAATTGAATGTTAGGGGTTGTCTTGCTGGAGCTGTTTGTTTTTGGTCTATTATTGTATACCTGGTAAGCCTGGAGAGTGTTAATTTCCAATCCGATCCTGAAAGATCAGTTTTTCAAACAGTGGAGTGGAAAAAAATCATCTGGAGTGCTTTTCATATTTGGACTTATATTTCTCTTCAGGTAACTGTGTTCTATCCAGGCCTTGCATGCTAGATCGCTGCTAAACGCAGGCGAATTCTAGTTTTTCCATACAAGATGAGATGCTGGATTGTTGCTAAAACACAAGCGAATTCTGGTTTTTCCCTTCAAGGTTCATGCTAGATTGTTGCCAAAATGCAACAGAATTCTGGTATGTCTATGCAAGGCCATTGCCGTTCCCCATGGAAATGTTCTGTCAGGGTTCAAACCCAAACCGGTTGATGTCCCAGCCTGCCTCGCTTCTCTCACCAGCGGGACCGCAGCCAAGAAATTGAAAGATCTACGGACATACGGGACCAACATACGCAGTGTAATATATTTAACATGAAGTATATATATGTGATCTTGATTCTCTTGATATGACTTGAAAAAAACCTTTGAGAAATGAACCAGGGCCAACCTCCTGATTCGATCACAGCCTGCGTCGATGCCCATGCGATCTTCTCTTTCAACCAGAAGCTTCGGTGCTACTGGCTTGATTGGCTGGCTGCTCAAGTGAGATGGATTTTGCTTTTGCGGTTAGCTTAATGGAATCAGATCCAACATCACTTGATTGTCTCATCACTTGTAGTGGATTGGACCTTTAAATGGTGGAATCCATGTAGCCGTACCTGGTCAGATTTAGAAACGATTGTCTCTCACGAATCCCAACTTCACTTGATTGTCTCTCTCGAATCCCAAGCTCTCACACATCCAATCACCAATGGATCCAATGGGCTCCTGAGCCGTTTTGGCTGAAAAGAGGTTTTGCATTGGACAGTCGTGGCCATTCTTTGGGATGTCGGCTGCATCTGGGTCTCCAAGGGAAAAAAATTGTGATGATAGTGAGCCTGAGGAGGCATCGCCTGATTCACTTTCTTCTGAGAAGCCTACCGGAAGATACTCCTTGGATGGCATTGCATCTTCATGGGATGATGACTCAGTGGTTCGTGCTCGCATGCGGGACCATGACAACCTGTTGAAACACTGGGATACCAAGAAAGGGAAGGAGACCAACGATGCAGTGAAACGAAATGTTGCCAACTTGAAGGTCAACTACGTGGTTCTCTCACCATTGTTGGAAAAGATGTCTCAACATAGTCATGCCCTGCCAGTGATTGACAATATCATGGAACAGGTTCGCCACTTGTTCACCAAGTGCAAGGTTGCACATGACGGTGACCGAGTCTATCATGAAGCGTGGGCCATCAAGAAACTACTTTCTCTGGCAAAAGCCCAAATGTGGAAAGACCGGAATCCGAAGGAGATGAGTTCCAAAATCCCTTTGCAAGACTCCATCGATCTTATATACAGACATCGATCTATATATAAGATGAGTTCCAAAATCCCCTGGCAAGATTCCATCGATCTCTATATACAAATCTTTGTTTGATTCCCACCAAATCTTGTCGTTTGTGACTTTGTTGTGATCGAAACATTTATCCACAAATGTGGCCCCCGACAGATCACAAATAGGATCGATCATTTGCAAATCCCAGCAGGTGTATCAGCGAATCTTCGCCCCGCAGGACCCCGTCCTGCGAAAGATCCTCGCTGACCTTGGTGTCAGCAGTGGCAGCGGGTTCAGCAGGCTTGTCACTAGATAAGAGCTATCACAAGTTTGGATAACCCAACCAAATTGTATACAACTACAACGATCATGCATTAATATATTTTCAAAAAGATGTGGATGACAATGTTGAGAGACTTAGCAAAGAAATGGTTTGCCTTGCAGGCAGCAAAAGCTTCTACGACTCCTGATGCTGCTGATGGACCCAGCGATGCACCAATGCCTACGCCAGCTGATGCAGCTCCTGCCCCAATTGAGGATTCACATGAAGCAACTTTGGTGGTTGAAAGTGCCCCTGCTAGTCCTCCAGCTGAAGGACATGGTGATGGTAACGACCCATACTCAGATTACCAAAAATGGCTGACCGATGCTCAACCCAGGGATGAGAAGGATGTTAAGCCACTGGTTGACATGGAGACAGAAGTGTTTGGCGACACAAAGCCGAACACCATGGAGTTGACCACCATGGAAACTTCTGAGGAGATTGGTTGGTCCAAAACCTATTGTAAGTTGTTCTGTGAGCTGTGAGCTGGCGCAAAACCTATCTAGTCACACACACATATATACAATGAGCTTCTGATTTCATCACTGTGGACAGGAATGAATCCAACCACTGTATGTGCCATTTGAATGTTCATCCAACTTGTTGATTTATCGATAGATATGCAGCGCGTTTGGGTTATGTAAATATATTTTTATATATATATATACACTCGATCATCATATAGTTTTGGCTACCATGTCCCTCAAATACGCACGCAAATTTCTAAAGAAAAGAGCATCATGCCAGGACAGCAAGGACGTGATCGACATCTCTGATGATGAAAACATGCTTGACGATGAAGAGCTTAAGAGGAGGGTGGAACTGGCTTTGCAGGATCTTTCCATCATGACTAAGATTCTTGACGCCAATGCGTTTGCTTGCCACGCAAGTCTTGGCTTGCCACTCTCTCTTTCTGGGTTTCTTCATTTGTTTCTTGAATTCTGCTTTCAATTGAAATCCGCTATAAGGATATAGTTAAACTCAAAGGTCTGGTGATTGATTCAAACAAATAACAAACCCCTATATAGAACATTAGTTTTCCGATTCTGCCCAGGAAAGCTGACTTGCTCTTCTCCTCCCAGACCGCTGCTGCTCCCAAGATGGACACTGAGCCCAAGGCGTCTGAGGGAGCATCGACAGGTGAAGCGGGAGCACCAACAGGTGAACCTGCAGCCAATGGGGGTCGCTGGTCAGCACATGGAATGCTTTGGAATTTATTCGATCATATATAGAAAAACTTTCTCTCTCAGTTTCCCTCCATCAGCTCCATACATCTTTTTTAGGTTCCCTGCAAGATTCCGTTCATCACAATTAGATAAAGAGCCAAGGCCCTCAAACCATATGGATCCTGGGTGATTCGCTTGGGTATGGAGGAGATGCTGTCGAAACTCAGCTCCATATCCCGGGTGAAGAGTTTGAGAACAGTGACTACATGCAGAAGCAGCTAAAATGGATGGATGATGCAAAAGCTAGGGTGGCAGAGGCTGGGGGTTGGCCTACTATATCAATCGTGTAAAACAATGCGGGGGTGTTTATTATAACAAATCAATGCTAACTCTCTTTCAGCTTTGTTGCCCACTTTTTGATAGAGGGATCTAGCGATGTTAACCTACGCAACTCATGGATTCTTTGTTCGATCACAAACCCCTGAAGGCGGATGTGCCACCAGAAGTGCCAGAGCATTCCCCGATCACTCGACGCAAACAATTCCAGATGAAGAACTCCTTGAAGCAAGAAAGAGAAGATAAGAAGAAAACCAAAGAGAGTGGCGATCAGACAAATGCAAAACCCAAAGCGAAAGCCAAGAGCAAGGCAAAGGCAAAGAGCAAGCCCTCGCCAAAGAGCAAAGCGAAGGCCAAGAGCAAGGCAAAAGCCAAGAGCGAAGCAGAAACCAAGAGCAAAGCAAAAACCAAGACATCCAACAACGAGGCTGAAGGTGACGGTAGTTGTGATCCAGCCGAGCCCGTCCAGGACAACTTGAGCAAGAAATCAACAAACAATCAGAGAAGCAAGACAAGTCCAAGCAAACGGCTGAGAAAAAATCGAAAAGTCAAAAACGCATGGAAAAACCAGAAACATGAAGAGGAGGTGAGCGCGGTGGCTTCAACGGAGTTGGAGGCTAATCCTAAGCCTAAGCGTGTCAAGAAGCAAAACACCCAGGAGTCCGGCGCTTCCCAAGAATGTTCTGGGTCCACTCCCGGACCAGCATCATCCAAGGCTTCCAAAGGTTCCACAGGAAAGGAAGGCAAGGAGGCAAAACCCAAGAAAGAAACCAAGAAAGCAACCAAGACCTCACGAAAGTCGTCATCAAATGAGGAGAAGCCATGCCCAAAGGTGACCGAAGAGATCAAAAAGGTTCTGTTGGAGTGCTGTGATGGTAAGCACTGTGAAAACCATTCCGAAAAGGTTTTGGCTTTGATCGACAACTCGGACCCCATTTTCAAGAAGTCTGTGTACTGGACAAGGAACGCAATGGGTTTGAAGGTGCCTACTATACTGCTTCCCCCAGAAGACCGGAAGGAGGGGAAGAAAGACTTCCAGCAAGTCTGCTACTTTAGCGGCGGGCAGTGTTGCTATGCGCTTGCAGCCATGATGGATGGTTGGGTCATGGGCTGAGAATTGACTCTTCTATCAGTCACTGTTGAAAACTATGCTGGCGTGATATGAGTCAAATTATATATTAGAATGAGAATAATGTCTGCGATATACAAAACAATCTTTACAGAGCGGATGGTAATTGATTGATTTTTTTCATGTTCTCCAGCCATCTACTCTTGGGACCGCCTGCAGCTCAGGTGGAAGGCCTCGTAGATCACAGTCAAGAGCCCCTTCGTCCATATGATGATGAGCCTGTGCGATGGAGGAAGGTTTGCGTCGCTTCCCACTTGGCTGCCAGGATCCAAGCTAGCAATGAGCTGGCTGAGAAGTTCAAGCAATCCTGATTCCCACGTAGTTCCAAAATCGAATGGCTTTTTGGGATTCGATAGATTGATCGATGTACCAACCCATCTAGCTTTGGGGCAAAATTGCCTGACGTGTTTGTAAACACGTTTTAATTCTTGTTTTGACCTCACCTCTTCTCGCTCCAATCTGTGTTTCAGTTTCTGCAATCCATCGTTGTACATGTATATATGTTATATATAAATATTTAATTAAAGAGACGTGCAACATCGTGCAACATTGGTTGCCACATCAATTCTTCAAGACTTGTGAGAAGTGGCGAGGTTAATTCCTGGGATCACAAACCTGATCTCAAGGGGTAAAAGCTGGATATGCCTCATATGCACCTTAGAGCATGTCAAAGGGACGTGCCATGGTGCTGCGGCGAAGTTCCTGTGACCAAGGATTGTTTGCGGGTCGAAGCAAGCAAAAACAGCCAACTCCCAATCTCCTTCCACATGTTTCATCCACCTCTTGTACACTCACCGAATTTCTGACATAAATACTTCGATCACAATCAAAATGTCAGGGGCCATGTCAGGGGCCATGCACCTTTTCCCTTTGCACGCAGTGACAGAATTTCAAGTGTATATACACCTTGTAGCCACGTCAGGGGCCATGCACCTACTGACCAGATTCATGCCAGGTGCTTATGTCGAGATCGTTCACCAAAAGGAAGCAGGAAAGCTCATCCTACTTGAAGGGTACGCCGCTTCCTCCTGCTTTGGTGGGTGTGGGTTGGGTCAACTCAAGTCTCCAGATGTGAAAGATCTTCATCATTTGCTAGCAGCTGCAGAATCAGCGATTGGTCATTGGACAATGGCACATAGGATGAATCAAACCATATATAGATGAGCTGCGTGATCAGGGGAAGAGATGTGCAGAGCCAAGGGTGGCTATGTTAACAAATCAAAAAACTATAGATATACCATGCATGCATATATAAAATATATGTTTAAACGGAATCAAACGTAAGACGAGGTGCAAGCTACTTGGGGTCATGATGGGTCATGTCACCGATCTCGCTAGCCGTTTGGATCCTGCATATTGTGCGAAAATTCCCAAGTCTAATCAACGGCAATGGCTGCTGAGATTGACTGCATTGTTCGTGGCCTGCTGTCCTTGAAAGCCCCTAAGGCCAGTTGGGACGGGTGCCTGAGAGTATAATGGAACCAGTGAGCATATACATCGATCAGCATATATGTGTGTGTTCGCACCTGCATGCAAGTATCAAAATGATCTACAGAGATGGGATTGAACCGGTGCATATAGTAATCCCCCACGGCCACATTGTCTATTTTCAAATCGCCAGCAAACTGCCGTGCATGCATGCACATGCTTTCCCATCCAGGCCTTCGTGCTGTGCGTGATCTTGACCTTCTATGCAACCAACCTTCCGCTGCTGGAGAAGGAGTGTGGTTTCAGGGTGGATGGACCTAGTCATCATTGCTTGTTGAAACGCTTGGGTGATATCCCTGGTCAACTACAATGATTGCTGGTGATATGGTTGACTTGAACGGTTCGCCGAATTCGAGTGTATCAAGAGTGTGTCCCTGTGACAGGAGGATCGATTTACCTTCGTGGAGTTTTTTGCAGGACAGGCAGAGGTTCATAAGGCAGTTTCGAGGGTATACCCCCGATCAGCTGCTACGGACATTGTCTTCGGGGATCGAGTTCCACCTGGCCACAAGACCAATCCTCACGACATATTGAGCTCTGCCGGACTAGCGTCCGGCCCCAAGTTGCAAACATGGCGGGCCCTTCAGAGGACATGCAGTGAATATATATATATATAACGCACGGCGATAGAAACCAACTTTCAGGACCCCATCTTGTGCCATGAACATTAGGTTTGATTGATGAGGTTTGGGCATCTATATATGTATATACGGCTTTACGTTTGTTGCATGGATGGGTTGGAAACAACACCAGTATAAGCCGAAGTACCGATCATTCGAGTAACCAAGAGCTGGGCAGAAGGCCCTACATCAAAAAAACGTCATTCACAAGTAAAATATACAGCAAACAAGCAAACATGTTGGATATCAAATCTTCAAAAATGTTGGGTACACCTTGCATTCTGCCATGTCCTCGTACTTCGCTTCTGAGGCTGGGGATTTGGATGCTGTTAAACTGTGTTCCAAATCGGTGCCTGGTACTATACGCGACGGTATGTTCGACATGGGTGAGCATCAATGTCGGCACTAGTCGACGGAGCCGCTGCCTACCAGAAGGGGACGTCACGAAGAAGTCAGTCCGGTGGAGCAATAGCATGGTCAGCAGGACAAGGGTATCAACATCCCATGAGTGCATATACCTCAGTTTTTGAGATGAGGGTACCCAACACCATATATGATGGTTGATCGATTGTATTTTGAACATGTTTAAATGTTTGCAATGGTTTCCCTTCATCAAATTGACTGGCTGTTTATATTTGAAAAATCAATGTATACAAAACCCTGAAGCAACCACAGCCAGCAATTCCAAACATGTTGGCATAGAGAGCGAGAGAGTAGAGAGTGAGTGAATCAATTTCACATAACCTTTCACCGCGCTGCATAACCAGGAATGAGACTAGCCTTTGGCACCCACGATATGATTCAAGGAACTCATCTTTTTATACAACAACGGTTTGCCATGATAATTATAGATGATATATAATTAGATGGTCAGCCAAACATTGCCCACACTGGGAACCTTGCCCTCTTGGCCCTTCTGACCTGTGTACTGTACTCGCTGTACTCGCTGCACTTCAGGACGACGTGCCTCAACCTGCTCACGGTGGTACAAGGCGCGACATTTCTGGTCGAGCAACCAGGCTCTTCACTCATGGAGGAGTTCTGCAGGTTCAAGACCATGTGCCAGCGACTGAAAGTTTCTAACCTCAACGAAAAAAAGGGTGATCGATTTATGATCAAATTATATATAAGAACTGTATGGCTATAATGATCCAAATATAATGGTCCCTGTAAAGCCTGGGAACAAGCCTATATTGTGAGTGGGTGTGTCGATCTATAATTCAGCCCGAAGTGAAGAGGTTGGACCATTCCGGTATATCCCAACAGCTGTGCACTCACCACTGTCACCTTGATCGATTTGGTTGTACGTCTTTCTTGATTATTCTTGATCATGTAAAGCACGTATTGAGGTTGACGCAGGTATAGACATTACTTGGATGTAGAATGCCCCAAAAAAATCAATGGTTGAGATCCACCTACCAGTCCAGTATATTATATGGTTCGATCTGCAACCAAAGAAAAACTGGGGACTCGGTGCGGCTAGTTGACCAAGGTTTACAAGTGCGCCTGGTGGATGGCCCACTATGGAGCAGAGTGTCCAAAACGTACCAAAGCTTTCAGCAACTCGAGGTACGTTCAGCTTTTGTGCCGGGGTAAGCTAACCAAAGATCAGCGAAAGAAATGCACCCTCAAGACCACTGTCAAAACCAAGTCTGGTGGATACCAGGGCAGCAAACAGCTGAAGAGTACGCAGTGTTTTGGTTGCAATGGAAGTGTCCAGTGTGCTCTGTGCGATTGATACATATATATATAGACACCAGTCTGAACAATATAGGGATGGATATACACATATCGAGAAAGAGGGATAAGATGTCCATGTATCAAAAGTTCAAGGGAAAACACAAGAGTTGGAGAGCGACAGAAAAAAAGAAAACGGATCAATCTACATATGAATCGATATAGATGGACGCACAATTATAGACAGCTAAAGGCGTATAGATTTAGCTACTCTGACACATGTTATATATATATATATTAAATAAATAAATATATATATATATATTAAATATTTATATATATGTGCATATTTTCTTATAAATCAGCTGTAGCCCATGACCATTCACATATATAGGCTCAAGCAACCTCACTCTCGAGGAATCATGGCCACTGTGTCAAGATGCAAGTAGGCATTGCTGTTACAGTTTTTTGGGAACCGTTCCCGCGCAAAATCTCGATGCGGCCTGTTCGAGTGACAACTGCCAGCTTGTCCTAAGCAAGCTAGCACATCTCCGTGGGTGCAGTTCATTGCTTTCACGTATTGATGCTATGCGTGCCTTGTGGATGCAGTATGCTGATGTTGCAGGAAACATCGGCTTTGATACAGCAATCAAGTCTATGTAGTGGTCGGCTCTTCTAGATTTGCAAAATGGTTTTGACTCAGCTGGTGCTGTGCTCGTTGGCCCTTTTGACACGAGGCACGCGCTTTAGCGACAAACAACCCATTCAATGTACTGCAGTTCGCTGCTGGGTTGCTGTGCTTGTTCTTGTGCTTCCGTTCTTTGTTGCTTCAATCCCTTTTTCTTGCAATGTCAGGCTTTGCAAGCTCCACCAGTGGGAAAAAAAAACATGGTCATGGGCTACGCTTATATAGCACACGTATTTGATATGCACACCTTCATATCGCATGTGCGTATCAAATAACTTGAGTTTATATAATATATTTGTTTCAATATATGTGTTTAAAAGATATAAATATTTAAATATAAATATATACATATATATGTATTTTTATTTTTATATATGTGTATATAAATATATTTATACACATTATACGATTATATATATATATATATATTTATTTAAATTTCAATACGTGTAAATGTGAGTATGTGCATAGATGCTTTTGCCAATGTGCAGTTCGATGTCCCATGGAAAGGGTTTCAACTTCGGTGCGGAATTGCTATGTTTCATACATGTAATTGGGTTTTTCATATATATATATATATATATATATATTTGTAGTTTTCCTATATGTAGTTGGGTTTTTGCAAATCTATACTCCAAAGATATTCTTTATATGAGGTGTTTGGCTTACATCGTTCAGCCAGAACCATGACGCAAATGCCCCCCGGAGTTTGACATTTCAAAACGTGTAAACGTGAGTATGTGCATAGATGCTTTTGCCAATGTGCAGTTCGATGTCCCATGGAAAGGGTTTCAGCTTCGGTGCAGAATTGCTATGTTTCATACATGCAATTGGGTTTTTCATATATATGTAGTTGGGTTTTTGCATATCTATACTCCAAAGATATTCTTTATATGAGGTGTTTGGCTTACATCGTTCAGCCAGAACCATGACGCAAATGCCCCCCGGAGTTTGACAGGATGGCCTTACAGAGTGAACAATGTTTCAAACCAACCATCATGTTTGTTGTTTTTTCCCAACTGGAGCTGACTGGGAATATAGGGGAAAGTGGTTACGTGTTTAGATTCAATTTAATCAATCACGCTGAGTGGTTGTGATCCCAGGATTCGTGAGAAAGGTGGTGCAACAAGAACATCCCAGTTGCATGTCCATATATGAATTGCAAACCTGGCTCATAACCCCTTAAATTGTGGTTAGCAAGATTCACCAACACATCCATATATGTGCTCCCAACTTGATGTTTTCGTATACTTTCCTTCCCACACATCATATATGTGAACAGTCTCTTTAAGCAATTAGGCTGGAAGTGAACCATTGAATCAGATATCATCAAAGCACAGGATCTGAAATGACATAGTGGATATACAAAAACTGTTGCTGGTGAACCTAAACCAAGGGTTATACATGTTGTATATATATATATATATATATATCGCCTGGGAGTGGATAGCTTCCAACATATGCCCCCAGGTATTCCAGGGACATTGTCATGCCCCGTCCCTGTATGATTCCAACCATGCTTTGATTTCCAACCCGTGCCCAGGACATACACGCCAGCCTTTGGCCAGAAGATCTGCGAGCTGATGCCGATCCTGTCGACAGCAGGGGAGGGCCAACCCCAAGGAGGAAGTGAGCCAGCCCATGAACTGTTTGCCCAGACTCCATGGACAGACTGGAGGGAAGCCAATTTTACGGAATGCATCCGATACTTGAGGGGAAACAAATTCCTGCTTTTGCCAGAAAGGTGGCGAAAGGTGATCCCCACACACTTGTGATGAACTCCTGGTGAACCATTTTGCAATAATCTATGGTTTTTTGAGGGAAAATATTGAATTCATAAACATTTATTATAATTGGATTCTTGGGTCCGTTCGGGAGCGTAAAAAAAGCATAATTGGAATGAAAACAGCCGTTCTGGAGCAACAATACACGTAATTTTGTGGAGCGACTTTTTTGCGTTCAAATGCGACTCCGTTCGGATTACGTTCACTGAACGTTCACTGAACGTTCACTGAACGTTCACTGAACGTTCGTTTAACGGTAAAATTATGTTCTTTTTACGTTCTTTTTTGGGTTCCCCTAAAGACCCTTAGAGGAGTTCATAACAACGTTTTCAGAAAAATATTTGGCTGCTTGAAGCCTCTCAACCCGGTTCAACACTGGGTTTGTGGGCTTTGGCATGCTGCGGCTATCCAATTCGATCTAATTAGATGAGCACTCGGCAGGCATACCAGATCGAAAAGAAATTGGTGGCTGTGTGCATATGTTGTTTCACCGAAACCGTTCTTTTTGTTGGGGTTCACGAACTGGGATTCACATCACGCAACATGACGGAGTCTATTTTGGATTAGTGATTGTGGTATATATATGCCCTGTGGTCCCATGCAGCATATTGAGGTATTTGGCTGAAAGGTTTATGTGGTCTAATCGCAATTGATGAGCGCCACCTTTCGCCTATTTGGCTCATATATAGGCTTATCTTTTTGTTGATACCCGTTTCTGTTCCCAGCACGAGGGTCCATGTCGTCCAATACTTTGCAAAGCCGCGCTTGGTCCTGTGGAAGTCTCGAAGCAGGGGCCAAAGCCTGTGCAGAGACTGCTGGTTTAGACTTCACCAAAATGAACCGGGAAGATCTGCAGAAGACCTTGAAGGACATTTGGGTCAATATCGTTTTGAAGTCAATGGGCGACCTCTTCAACCGACATGCTGTTAATATGTCACTTGGAAAAAATATGTCAATTGAAATGTATCCCAGTGTTGGTTGACATCTTCGATGTTGAGGAAGCTCATGTCCAACCATCTATGTGAACAATTTCTTCTTGAAAATTATGGTTGTACCCATTCTGTGGACCAACATACATGGATCACTGCGATAGAATGCAGGTGCAGGCCTCTTGGGTTGGTCTCACTTGCGTCTGATCTCTCTCGGGCTGTGTCCATATATAACCATATACCCTTGTATATGTATACCCTTCGATCTTAAATTCAATATAGTGTTGATGATGGCTGAATTATAGGAAATCAAGCCTAGCTCCTTCGCTGCAGGAAGCAAATGCAATGCTGCAGAGGATGTCACTGAAAGTGAAGCAGGAGCCGATATCGCCAGCTCTTTGGTCAAAACCAATTAAGATCCCAATACATTGGTGGAGAGGGTTTGGGATTCAATCGCTGTAATGGCCCACTAGCCTGCATTTGCGCATCCCTAGGCTAAATCATTGCAGCGTGGCAAGAGCAAAGCTGCAATTTCAGAAGAAGAAACTCTCCCTGCAGAAACTTGGTTGAACCCAACGATCGATATGACCAATTGTTCTCACCAATCGTCAGCAAACATGCGTGCTACAATACACTCGAATCATTGGGATAAGATATGTTTTTATAGACTTCACGTGAATTCTTATGTTGCTTGCGCATGTGGTAACTTGCTATAGATGGATTCTGTTGAGGTCCACCCCAAAGGAATGAAAGCATATATACCAATTATATCGATCCCATCTCGGGGAATGATTCTTTGTCTCAGGCACCTTCGGAGATTGCTGCTATGACTTCAAGATCCACATCCTTGGCATCGTCGCCAGCGGTGAGTAATTCTTGTCAGGCAGAGAGTGTGAGAAGTCGGTAATTACTATACCCACAATTGTTGAACCACAATAGTTGGATATATTCAACAATATCCTTTTTTGGGGGATCACAGCCATTCACCATCTTCACTCCTTTTGCCAGTCCTTAAACGGAATAATCGAATCCAGTACTGGGGATCTATATATATATATATATTTGACATTCGCGGTAAAATATCATTTGCTAGAATGTTCAATCTCAGACCTTTCAGGGGCACCACTGTTTCAGAAATAAGAACGTTCCTAAGTCAAAACATGTGATTTTAAGACGGGTTTGGAATTATATATATCAGGACCCCCCTGATTGAAACCTTTGTGCAGGCCTCTCCTGAGTCCAGCTCGGCAATACCAACACCGGCTTCACGTGAAGTCCGTCCCAAGGCTGGGGGAGATAAGTCAAAGAGCAAGAGATATATATATATGTATATATATTCGATCATATATAATATATGTGATGTTACATGTTTATATAGGTATAGCCATCTCAGACCTCGAACGTGGTGAACCGATGTTTAGCATGCAAGAGTCGATGACAACTCAAAAAGATCCATGTAGTTTTGGGATCTTTTGAAGATACCCTTTTGAACATGTCCTTAGCCCGTTTCCGCATTGACTCATTGTGTTGATTCCCAGGCGGTTGAGGCTTTGACGGTGCCGGAGTCTTCAAAGGCAAAGCCTGCTCAGGACTGCAATTGCGCATGGTTCGATCCAATTGGATCATTGGAGATGTTGTCCAGAATTTCTTTCCAGCAGATTATATATATCAAATGATTATAATGAAGGTCTTCCATCCACTCATAGTTGCCATGCTTCTATTGCCTCGATCTGTGTATATAATGATCCTAAATGTTGATTAAAAACAACACGGTTCAAAGTGTGGTTACCATGGTTCTCTTACCCTCAAAAAGATGGATAGTTTTTCATCAACATTAGAGATCCATATAGCGTTGATCAGAAACAAACAGGGTGCAATCGTGTTTGCCGTGGTTCTATGGCCTCAAGTGAATGATGATGCTTTTCATCAAGATTAAGAACCCTCTATGCTGACCAACAACAACACGCTTCCAATCGTGGCTGCCATGGTTCTACTGCCCTCAAGTAAATTTGGATGTTGTTTCATCGGAATTCAGGATCTTTATAATGTTGATCAAAAGCAGCAAGCTTCCAACAATCTCACTTATCAGCAAATCTTATATTGCCGGGTATGATCCACTGGGGGATTTCCACACATCCTGGGCAGGACCCATCAAATGCAAAGTCTATCGTTCCAGAAGCTGATTTGCTTCGTGCAGCACTCTCGAAAATCGAAGCTTTGGAGGAACAGTTGCAATCATCGCGATCTACTACCACGACTCCCAGCACCACCCCAACTCCAACCCCACGCGTTGCAGAAAACACACCAGCACCCGAAGAGGGAAAATCAAGAGAGGATGTTGGTGGGGAAGAGGGTGAGGCAATCAAAACACCTGATGGCGTTGGCGTGCTTTTGATGCAATTAACAAAGTGGATTATTCATATATGGAAACACACACACACATATCGATCATGAATACCATGCAGCGCGAACACGTGCATGCAGTAATGCTCACATCGTTCGAGGTGATCACGCACGATGCCTTGAGGATGCGTCTCAGACGCTTGGTGGATAATAGGAATGGCAAGTGCCATTGCACAGACGAAGTGGTGGAAGACTACCGCAAGGGCGGCGAGCACAGGGAATGGCTGGAGATTGCCCTGCTGGAAACAATCAAGAAGATAGGAGTGGATCGAAAATATTTCAAAGCTGTTAAGGCCTGGTTGGACCACAGTGCATTAAGATTCATATATAAAATGCGAAGCACGGCACCATGATCAAAGTTACCATGTGCAGCTAAACTTCCAAAAATCAATCAACACATTTATTCACGGGGCCCCTTAAGTGCAAGCTTACTCGATCTGCACTAGGCTGAGTTCAAAGTGCGATGCAAAGTCGTGAAAGAGCGCATGATGCTGAAAGAAAAGGAGGTCCGTGGCAAGTGGGTCACAAAGGAGAAGCTGGAGAAAAGCGATGAATACTCCAAGTGCTTTGATCGCACACCCAAAGCTGAATTGAAAGTTGGATCAACATGGGGTTGTTCAGAATTCGTATGTGATTCTTCAAGTCTATGGTTCCCAAAAGTTTGTTCATGTTGGATGGTTTGGATGTCGGGGGACGGGGATGTCTGGGGAAGTCACTGCTTATATGGACAACATCATCACCTTTGCAGCTAAGGGAAAGCGTCCAAAGCATCCTCGCTTATTGCTCCAGATTCCCTCAAGCGCTCACGAGGCTTGTGATTTAGTGTGCGTGTGCCTTTAGTGTCACAACTTTTGATTCTATATATAAGTTCTGTTGGTCCATTGGCCAACCGTTTATATATAGCATCCTATATATAAGTCTTGGTGCCGACCCTGTTCAGACCATGGCGTTACAACACATCGGTGACGGAATACTTCCTCGAGGACGAAACAACCACAGTTCTGAGAATGTCCGAAATGCACCGGCGTCAAGAGGAGCATGACCATGGGGTACCTGAGACTAAATATATGCCATGTGAAACTTGAGTGAAACCTGAACACTTGGCTCCGGTGACACGAAACAATTGGTGAATGGCGAGCTGAGGAACTGGATGGTGAAGTCCCAGATCATGGCCCTGAGTTTGAACCTCTCGATTTTGGCAATGCCGGTGGAAGTGATGCAGAAGTTGTGGGTCAAAATGTCCCTTGTAAATAAATCAGTTTTTCAGCTATATCATCATGCACATATATATTTGGGGTGTCAGATTCTTCAATTGAATTTATAGCTTGGCAAATCATCGACTGTGGTGGCAACCCTAGGTCCCCATGTTTCGTTATCTTGCCTTTTGCTGAAGCAAGGTGACCGAGGACTTGAACAAGTTCATGGACTCCTTGCAGAGCAAGATTTCGCAAATCTTTGATATGGTCGCCGCCATGCGTGATGTGAGCAACCCCAAACCCACTGACCGATATGAGCTGTTTTCAAGCTGCAAGAAAGCTTTCGGGGGTATACTGAGTATAGTCGTTTGGAGGTCAGACCCAAAATCTTAGCCTCATTGAAAGTTGGTTGATCATTTCTCAAGATCAGCGTCAAGGGTTGAACCCTGCTGCATTTTCACCATATAACTTATCACCACCCCTTCCCAGGTTGGCTTCTGAACTTGATCAAGTTTCCACGAACATGGAAAAGTCGTTCAAGGTGCTTGCCACATGCATGACCGAGCTCAAGATGGACAAGGTTGAAAAGCTCGACCCAAAGAATCCGAAGCTGGTTGAGCTACTTGGCCATTAGCTAACCCACATGGCTACTTGGCCATTAGCTAACCCTGATCATAGGGGTGTGATTGAACAGACCATTTAACAGACCTATATATCGATCTATGTGGATCGAGATTCTGTATATGGCTCAAATGAGGTATAGGCGATCCATTTAGACAGCAATAAAACCTACATCGACCGGCTTTGAAGTGTCATGGCTGCCTCTGGCCAAGCATTGGCCATTGGGGAAGCCCATCAACATGACGATGCTGAAGAGTGGTTGCAAGAGCTACTTGACTTCAACCGTGCTGCACCTCCTTTGATGACATTTCCTCCTCCATGCGTCCCTCAGCTTCAACCAAAGCATTCGACATATACACATATATAGATGTTCCCTTGTGCTGCAATCCTGCTTTACTTGTTATACCCAGTCCTGCCACACCTCTTGTATGTAAGGCATCCTTCACCTGCCCAGCGGTTGGCAGAGCCACTTGTGACCGTGACAAGGGCTTCAGGGTCAGACTTGATCAGACCACTCTAGCTCTGCCGCGAACAGAGGAGGTGTTTGAGCAAATGGAGAACCACCCTCAGATCGAATATGATTTACCAATACGAGGATCACTTCCTGGCAAAGTGCTGAAACATATCTTTGGGGTTCTGGATCGCCACATCAGCAAAAGCTGGCCAATGATCTACAAGATCGGAGCAACGCATAGTCCTCCATTCAGATTTGGAAACCGTCTTTACGGGTATAAGAAAGATAAAGTTGGATGGGATGGCATGAAGGTCTGCTTCTGTTGTGCTGACCCAGCTGCAGTGGCTTTTTGTGAAGCGGCGCTTATCCAGAAGTACAAGGGACCCTCATCTGCAAATATTTTTTTGGGGGGGAGGATGTGCAGTCGCGACAACAAATATAAATTACAAACAAATCTAATTCATGCCACCCAGATCAACTGATGGGTGTCCAAGGTCAACAAGGGTGCAAAAATGAAGCCGATGGAGGAGAGAACGTGGCCAATGATGAGGGCCCATACTTTGTGTACTTTGTGCACAAAACTTTCAAAAGACCCAGCAGTGCACATTTGTTGTTCAACATCAGTCCAGCCTAACTATGTGCTGGTGTGCCTGTAGCATGTTCACCTTGAGAACGCTGGCTGTTGCCGCTTGAAAATTGGAGATTGGGCGAGCCACAAACTTGCACAAACATGTTGAGAAACAAATTATCGACCGAGAGTGTTCAAACATACAGCCTTGATGGAGAAACCAATAGCGACCAAGGCTAGTCAGGAAGATCAATACTGAGAAAGACCTCGTCAAGCAACCGTGCCTTGGTTTCCTGACATGATACTTCCATCCATCACCATACTGGAAACTTATATTAGATCGAGACTTTGAATGGTTACCTCCCACTCCGATTGTTTTGTCATGTTCATCCATCTCTGTTTTAGTCTGGTGTCATTTAAGTCAATGACTGGTTGACTTCTTAGCGTGGTAATGCCAAGGTGTGCAGAGTTGATCACCTTGGAGGCCCAGTACAAGCCGCTAGGTTGAATGGATGTGCAATAGCCATTTGAGCCACGCAGTACGTGCATGCATGCATGCATGCATGAATGCACATGGTCATAAAAATCATCCTGGTTTTAAGGATGCTGAAGAAAGCAATTGCTGCAGCAAAGCGCCGGTCGGAAGCTGGTGCTAGCCAACTTGAAAAACCCTCGAAGAGAAGCAAAACAAACAAGAAAGCAACAACTGATGCCGATGATGAAAACGATGACGATGACAACAATGGCGGTGATGGAAATGGTGGTGATGGTGAAAACCAAAAGAAAGAAAGCAAGAAGAAAAGCAAAGGTAAGAAGAACAAATCCACCGACACAGACAAGGGCACCAGTTCTACCCGTGGTGCCGCCTCGAAAGCGAAGAAGGCCAAGGGCAAGTGAGACCGCAGCCTGGGAAGTCTTTTGGCGCATCAATGCGAACATTGATGCTCGTACAGGGGTGGGGAATATGCAGATGATTACACCTGCATTTGAAATTACTTATAGCTTTGCAGTGATGCCTGTGAAACCGGCAATCTTCAATGTTTTGTCAGACCATCATCGGGCTTGGATCAACTTGCTGCTTGGAAAAAAAAACTCTGCTTTCGGGGCTATGAGCCAACTTACCCTTTAGTTTCAGCCTCTCCCTTCCTTTTTTGAGAACCTAGTCCACTGATCATCCACTCAGTCCCACGCAGGTCCTTCCCGAAAAGCTAGGCGGCTGGCTTGGCAATACAGCCGTGGAGAGCCATGGTTGCAAACGGTCGGTTTGATGGTTTGATCCCGTTTATATATAGTTGCAAATGATATATGCAATGTTATGATATGTTCGTTCATGACTCATCATGACTCGATCCAAATGGAAACGCACATACCTGAACACACTTGCACTGGCTCCATCTTCTTGGGATCAATGATCGGCCCAGTGATCTAAGGAGCCTTGCACTGAGATCATTCGCACTGCTATAGCTGACTGGCATGATATGCTTGATGCTGGCTTGAGCTGCCGTGTAATCGCCGAGCTGAAGGGCATTCCAGAATCCCACTCAGCACCCTGAGTGCATTTCAGTCGCGCACCCTTTTGGCAATTTAATTTGATTTGCCAACCATCGAGATTGTAAGACACATTTGTCGTGTTGAAACACCCACAGGTTCAAACATCATATCCCATTGATGTCTATCCTGCTAAGCTCCCAGATCCACCATTTATCCTCACTCCAGACCACTTACGTTCCATTAGGATGTCGAATGGATACATGATTCTAATTTTTGTTTTTATACGTTTTCTGCACGCGTGCGTGCCAGGAGAAACATGATTTGGATTCAGCTTTCCAGTTGAGTTGTCCTTTGCTGACCTTGGAGAGGGTGGTGTGCACACAGGGTTTCCATATCTAAAGCCCTCTGACTTCATCTCGGCCATGGACCGGACATCAGACCTTTTCCGAATTTTGGGTGGATATTCCACCTTACGAGAAGCTGGACCAATGCTGCAAGAGTTCTGGTCTCGATGGAAAGTCATACACCCGGGGCATGATGTTTTTAGGGCAGGGATTCCTCTAAGCCAGGCTGTACCTCTTTACATACATGGCGATGAAGGTGAACATTATAAGAAGAGTGCTGTTCTTGTTTGCAGTTGGCAACCGGCCATTGGACTTGGCAGCAAGCGACGGCCACGGGATGTAGCATTGCCACCAGAGATCAGTGAAAGC
>VSDK01029210.1:176766-218221 GCA_009767595.1 Symbiodinium kawagutii | reverse complement strand
GGAATTTGCCATTTGTGCCTGGCAGGGACGGAGGAACACGATTGGGAGGATTGGACACTCAACAGATTTGCGCACAAAGTTGTGGGGTTTGGTTTTTCACAATGTTGCATATACCCTTCGAAATTAACCAATTAGATATTTTCCCCCTAGTCAATGTGTTTTGTTGTGAGAAGCAGTTGCCCATCAAAGGAATGTGTCAAAACGATGTATGGAACAAGCCACTCGAGAAGACATTGCTCTACCTTGGGAAGAGGGTACGGAAGCCATTTTTACAAAAGTGTTACCTCTTTATGGCTGTCCCAACTCACGTCCCAAGTTCCATCGTCCAGACACTTGGCATGCAGTACACCTTGGGGTCGGGAAAGCTTTCTTGTCGTCAAGCATGGCTGTGATCCAGAAGGGAATTCCAGGAAGCAACGTGGAAAGTAGATTCCAACAAATCACCGAGGATTACCGCTCATTTTGCAGGCAAAGGCATCTTACAGCATATGTGAGGAAATTGGACGCATCCACATTTGGAGTTGGGGGACCTTTGGAAGAGCCAACTGGGAGCTGGCACAAGGCTTCTCTTACATCGACCCTCAGTGAATTTCTTGAGCATTTGATGAGATTGTACCCTGAAGAGTTCAAACAGTTGAATGATGAAAGGGTGCCCTTCATTGAGCCTTGGTGTCTTTAATTTACTTGTGTTCTCCATTTTGTTTTTGTGGCGTCAACTGGTCCAGTATCTTTTCTTTCTGAGCCCAATTGTGTTGATCATGTGTTTGCTGCTCAGCTTAGGAATCAGGCGTTCGATCCATCAACGCAATGATGAGGATTTTGTATCATTCAGATGTTTGGATGCAAAAACCCTTTGCAAAACAATGCCTCCGGCATGGATACCACTTTGTGACAGCATACCGGTTTCTAGCACATGCTAGCTACTCTCGCCGAGAAAGACGTTTCCCCGTGACCCCAAAGCTGCACAGTGTGGAAGAGATACTGTTTCACATGGAGCAGCAGTGCCAGTTGAGTTCTTGCGCATGGGTTTACAACCCCATCACGGAAAGCTGTTCGGTTGATGAAGATTTCATTGGCCGCACAGCCTTTATTGCTAGACATGTTTCGCCAAGAGCAGCATCAATACGATCTCTGGAGAGATATTTGGTGCAGTTGATGCAAGTTTGGAAAGTTGACGCCGGTGTTTAAAGGTTTTTGCACAGCTTATATGCATTGTTTCAATTGTTTGAACGTGTTGCTTTAAAGGTTGAACCTGGTGAACACGTCCGGCTGTTTGAATGGGTAGGGCTTGCACAAAAATCATTGATGAACTCTATGCACGTGCTGCTGTGTGCCAAGTGATTACAAGTGCTATTTTGATTGCTAATCGCAGGCGATTTCAGGCTTTTTTGCAACACTAGAAGCACATATATAACCTGATGTTTTTACCACACAATCATAGCTAAACACAAACTAAATAAAGCAAAATCATTTACCAGTTGCACACGGTTGCTGCATCAGCAAATTTCATAGAGAAACGACATGGAGCGACAAAATCCGATCTGGAGTGAAAAAGGACGACGTGGAGCGACAAGCAACCGACATCCCAAGGGAAAAGTGTTTTTTCTACTTTGGAGTGAAAATAAGTGGTCTGAGGGTTTAGCAGGTAATGATTCAAGATTCAAAAAGAAAAGGAACCGCTGGGGGCTTCTCGTTGGTGATATTGAGGTTTTAGGTGGCTTTAGCTTCAATATAAGGGGCTGGATTGCCGGATATGGTTTTTATGTTCCAATGCCTACATTTCAACTAAAGATTGAATGAGAAAGGAACCGCTAGGGTGTTCTAGTTAGTTTCTTCCACCAAGGTTTTTGATTTTGTATTAGGGGTTGGCTTGCCGGAGCTGTTTTTTTTATTGTCCATTATTCTTAATTAATTTAAAGAATTAGTTCGAGATTTAATAGAAAGGAACGTTGGGGAGCTCTAGTTTTTTATATCAAAGCTTAATGTTTATAATATATAGGGGGGGATCGTGACCTCCTCGTGCAAAGTCCCCCTAAGATTAAAAACTACCCTGGTCTTTTATATTAAGGGGGGGGATTGGCACGAGGAAGCTGAGACTATGAGACTTGGATGTTGAAAGCTCAGCCTGCAGCCCAGGAACCATCACTAGTAGCAACCTAAGTGATCAAACCGTGGGCTCGATACGTTCTCCGCTCGCCCAGAACAAAATTTGATCACTGACTGAAGGGTCGACATCATTCGAAATCCCCTGCCACGGACACGCGCTGATGACCATCGGCCACTGGTGTTCATAGCTGTCAATTAATGCTGCATCCCATGCTAAGCACCTTGAAGGTCATACTGCACAATGAGCCATAATGAGCCATTGCTACAAGATATACCCGCTATAAATTGATCATTGAAAAAAAAATAGCTGATATGAAAATCAGTATATGTTTTTATCTATATATACAACCATCACGCAGCGTCATTCTCCCTTTATTATATGATTAAAATTCACTGATCACTAGCCGTGCCGAGCCTATTCTCTGCGCGCAGATGTTGGGTTTTCGGCATCTGGAGCTGGAAGTGCCTGAGCTGGAAAGAGGGGCTGGGGTAGTTTCAAACCAACAAATCCAACAAACACGTGGTAGATTTCTATAATTGTAGATTATATCAATAAGCCCCCCCAATTTTCCTTGAAGAGCTTGTGATCTATCCCAAATACAGGGAGTTTATTATAGTTTAAAAATATGGATCCAACAATATATATCACTGATGGCTACAAAACGGATATGACTAGTTATGGCATCAAAGAAATCAACAACAAACCAAACCGACAAAAACCGGTCAACACCAGCAGGGCAATCAACAACCAACCATGGCCAACGAAAAACGGTGCCCAAAACCGACCTCAACTACATTCAATCTCCAATCAACCTAAGCCATCTAGCCAACCGATTGACCAACCCACCACTTCGTAGGGGTTGGAACCTCTTGGAACCCACAGGATTCCGGCTCGTAACCCATAGGAACCCATAGGAACCCACCGGTGGGACCCTAGGAATCCCATTTGGAACCCACAGGAAGCAGCTCATCGGTGAGGTCACTATCCCACGCATTGGGTGCTTTCGGGAAGCAGTGCTGGATTTCTTCAATGCGGAGCTGGGTGCCTTGCGAGAGCCGGCTGAGAGTCGTGAGCCAAAGGAGGACACATTTGTATGGAAGATCTGCCATTGATATTAGATAGGTATAGGCGGTATGTCTCAAACTAGGGAACCCCAAAAATGGGTGGTTTATTAGTGAAAATTATTTTAAGTGGATGATTTGGGGGGGTTCCCTATTTTGAGAAACACCCATATGTATAGGAAGGTGCTCTAGTTCATGATTTGTTGTAGATTGTAATTTGTTATATGGCTCTAGCTATTTCTATACTAGATGCTGATCGATGTGTGTGTGTGATTTGTACGGCTGAGTGTGTTTACAGGTGATATGATATGGCTTGCGCTGCAGTAGCTGTGTGCGCTGTTCATTATTCGATCTAAGCCGCCGTGGAAAGAGAGAGAGAGGGAAAGGGGCAAACTGATGAACGAACGAGAGAGATAGAGAGAGGAAACGGCATTCTGCTTGCATATGCGCAAGCACGTGTTTGAACGCGGTTCTATGCAATTGCATGTGGGCCTTGACACAGCATGCGTGCAACATACCTGCAAGGCCTTAGGTTCAGATCAGGCTAGGAGATGCCTTGTGCCCCCCTGGTGATGAACTCCAGAAGCTTGGGATGTGCCATGCCTTCCCCCGTTCACAGCCGCCTGTGAGGTGATCGTTTGACCACCATGGCACACGAAGGCTTGAGGAAGATGTTCAACTATGTGGGTGGGGGCCTGATCTATGTGCGAGACCCTTGGTTGCCATCCCAGGTCCCATAGCCTTGATCCGCCGTCAAGTTCCCCTATCAATCCCTAACATCACACCTCCCTCGATTACTTGGCGCGGTGCCTCCTTTTTCGGTTTAATCCAAAGTCGTTCAATTTTGAACGAGAAACTTGGAAACAAATCGTGCTTTCCCGCACGTTTGATTGAAATGGTTCCCCTTCAAAAGGTTGTCAGGGCAGATCCGTATTTGTTCATGCTGAATGGTTTTCATCTACTTCGAGGGAATGCCTTGATCGAGGGAGTTTTGGCAACGTGTCATATATGGTCTGAACTCAGCGGAAAATCGCCCGAGATCGCTTTCTGGAACTGCTTCTGTGAGCTAAGCTAGAAACTAGTCAAAAAAAAACAGGTCATCCTGATAGCCAGGGAGGCCTGAACGCCAGGGAGAAAGAGAGAGAGAGAGAGAGAGAGCGAGAGAGAGCTTTCTGGAGGAGGAAGGGTGAATTTCTAAAGCTCGCCAGCCCTGCTGGGCCCAGGAAACCTTCGCAGAGAGGCTTCAGATTCTGTCTTCCAGCTGGGCCATTGCCAACTCAGACGCTTGGGCAGACAGTTGTTGAGGTTGAGCAGTGATCAAAATCCATTGGTTGCCTTGGCTGATAGATTGGTTACTTGGTCGGTGCGAATCTAGTGTTTGATTTTGTTCGCTAAGGATTCTCACAGTCCTTGATTGACACCCATATTCATCGACTGTTGAATGAGGTTAAGTATGAGATTTTGGTTTATCTTGAATTTCCTCAGCCCACCCTCGGGGAAAAGAAAGAACCTAAATGAATCAGCTTTCGCAAACCTTGTTGCAAGCATTTCCGAAGTGACTCATGGCAAATAGTCGCAATTGTGATGCTCGTGCCCCTGAATCGACTGACACTTCATTGGTGATTTAGGATGGATCGTCTCCGGAGGAGGAAGAAGAGGACATGCAGACCATGCACAGCAACACTCAGGCCTCTCAGACTGCACGTGATTGATTGGAGCTTGATGCAGACCCTCAACAGTCTTGAGCCAAAGGACCACAGTGGCCAATAGTGATAGATAAGAATGGTTTGATGTGATTGTGGATCCTTGTTGGTGGCCAGTCATGGCGAACAGACAACGCTTGATGATGGTTGATCACAAGGCGCTGGGCGTTTTAAGTGGAGCTCATTGAAGTTGGAGGGTTCTGCAAGTCTGTCTCCCGAAAGGGTCCTCTGGATGAAAAGGCTTGTAAACTCCTTCGGGATATCGATATGTTCAAAACAGGCGTTGAAATGTATTGCATTATCAATTTGCCCCCTGTCTCGAAAGATTCGTAGATGTACCTTTAGAAGGGCAATCCTCATGGATGCCATCCGCATCAACGTTCAGGCGACGGAGACGCAGACACAGACGCAGACACAAGCTGCACCGGAGGATGCAGCAGCAGATGATGGCGCCCCCAAAAAGACCACAGCCCTACTGGGTCTCTTGGTGGTTGCCGGCTGCTGGATGGGAGCGGAAGCACTGTCATTAGGATACGCGATTTGTGGGTGACACGGTTGCCTTCTGACATTTGTCGGACGGTTGCAAAAGGCAACGGCTACATCTCCACTCATGCCTGATTGAAGTCAGGGATGAATGGTAAAGCTACCAACCATAGAAATTCTGCCGCCAAAAACACGGGTTTCTTGGAGTTCGAGAAGCGGGCAAACCGTCTGCAAAAAACCCGGCACAGGTCCATGGGAGGGTCCCATGCAAGGTCCCAGCACATGACAGAGTAAATGTTCATTGAAATCTAAGTGGTCAAGCAAATGACCACAATGAATGAAGAAGATTATAATAAAGATCCTGGAAGCCCTGGCAAGAAAAAACGGTCATTGAAATCCTTGGAACATTCCCTCCAACCGCTCAGTAGTGTGCTGCTTGTGGCCTGCTGTGGGGCTGGGGTTGATCTCAGGCAATCAAAGCGTTCCGACGACCTTCCACGAAATGTTTTGTTTCAACGCCGCGGTCATGGGCCTGGAAGATCGAGAATGGATGCCACGAGTCCGCACGCAGGGCATCCTTCCATGTGCTTCCGATGGTTCATGGGTGGATGTGAATGGTGATTCTGAAGAAGATGGAGGTAAGGCCAGTAAGCCTTGCCTGCCAAGAAATGAACTATGATGTGACCTATGGTGAAGCCCAATCCAGAAAGCTGATGGTGAATGGTGAACCATGGTGATTGAGCCAGGTGGGCGAGCACGGAGCATTCGTTGGGCAAAGGTGGGATTGGCAAGCCATGGTCAAATGATTCGACCCTAATGGTTAGGCCAGTATCAAGGATGAACCTGCAACCGGCTTGTCAGTTGACATCAGTTCACGCAGTTGAAAGGCAAGTCACTTTGGATGGTATGGTTCTGGGCGCTACTATTGTATGGTCTGGTGTCGTATGCTGTGGCATGTTGTGGTGTGGTAGGTGATGTCTCGCCTGCGGTGCAATATGATGCACATCATGCATTTGCACGCATCGATTGATTGGACTGGCAAGGTATGAAGTGTTGAAGTCCTTTGACGCCATCGTGAAGAACGTGGCAAACTCCTACCGTCTACAGGAGGAGTGCGACGTGATCTCCCTGCGGATGGCGAAGATCCTAGGACCGGGGTGGCGGGCGAAATCGCGACTGGGATCCAGGGGTGCTTCCCAGTCACACATCCAGTGGTCGCCATCTCATGTCATTTGAGATGACCTGATCGTACCTTCATCTACATGCAGCATCATTCATCACATTTCATCACCATTCCAACCTCAACAGGAGAAGTTCAGTTGTCAGACTTCAAGCCTTTGATGCTTGCGTCCTTACGATCTCTGGTTCCCAAGGGCTGGGATTCACATCACGAATCTGCTTGGGTTCCCTGCCGGCACAGCACCTGGGGATGTGGGTAGTGCCAACCGGGAACCGGGGAAGGGGATCTACTGATGACTGTTGTTGTTAGTTGTTGATGGCTGGTGATGAGTGATGATAATGAGGACGAGCAACTATTGAGCAGTCGGGACAGCGCCAAAGTGGTGTTGGCGAAAGCACTCAAAGCATTCCTGCGCTCCCACACGGGTGGAATGAGGGAATGGAATTCCAGGATTAGCCGCCATGCAGCTCTGCTATGCACAAAACTTCATGGCAGGCACATCCATGAACGTGCTCCCTTGGTTAATAGCTGTTCCCAGTTCATGGGTGAGCCTGATCACTAACTCTTGTTGACCGTCGCTTCTTCGTTGGTAGCCGCACTTTGCTTCACCCTACATCATTGTGAAACTCTTCTAGCAACACCACTGGTTCGTTCGTTGATGTAAAAAAAAAAAAACGAAAAAAAATGCGGTGTTATGCCCATCATGCGTGGAATTCCCGGGAAAACCCTCGTTGATGAAACAGGCCCATTGGTAGCCATCTTAGGGGTTGGGGCCCCCCAAACATCATGATTTGGGTAGATTTGCCATTTAAGTAGCCGGGCTAGTTATGTCAAACATAATTAAGTGTAGTAGTTACCCTAGTTATAAGCCATCGAATCGCGAAGCTTTGGGGACCCCTGTCCCTTTGGGCTTCGGGGCGCCTATGCAGCACGAAGCGTTGTTCGGTTCTTCCCAGCAACACTCAGACCTGCGCAGGGAGCACTTGGCAGGGAAGTAATGGTTAATGGGCAATGACTACAGTACAGGTGGCTAGTAACTTGTTAATGACTACAGATGGCTAATTTTTTGCTACTACAGATGGAGAGAGAATGGATAGTAACTAGACAGATGGCAGAGAACGACATTTATAAATGACTACAGGTGGAGAGACAAAGAGAGAGAGAGTGAATGGTAAATAACTACAGATGACACCAGTAATGCTTAAGATCTACAGTGATGATGCGCTAAATGATGGTCATTGATGAGAGGCCTATGTGAAACCATCCATGAGTAGATGGGATCCAGAGAGGCCTTCAGGAATCTAAGCCGAGTTGGGCCGGGTGAAGTGCAGCAGCCCACCATCAGACCCCTGCCGCCTATCTCCCGTCCTGGGGATGTTCTACTAATATGGCTATGGGTCAAAATTAACCAACCAATAATGTGGATAATAACCAACAAACTATAAGGAAATCAATGGTTAATAGTGGGGAACCAGGGGTACGGGGTTTTGACCCACAGCCATATATCTCAAGTTGCAATAGCTCAAGTTCTATTTGGGCAATTTAATAGCTATAACCACCAGTCATGACCATTGCTTAGCTAGAACCTAGAGTTGGTTTGGTAGGGGTCCTGAACAATGTGGTGTGGTTGGGAAGAAATTTGATCCGCAATCAGCTTTGGCTTGGCTGACCTGTCAGCAAGCAATCTTGGGTTGAGCAGAACCCCCGAGCTATCGTGTGGTAAATTGATATTTGAATATATTTGAACCAATCGCCCATGAATCGGAATATGGATAGATATGATGACTCATGGTGGATTTTATAACCTCCAGATTCCCCAGCACAAGTGGTTCAACAACTGTTGTTCATTGCATTCCTTGAGCTGCTGGTTGTCTCCCCTATGCCACGCCGCCGGATGGCGCTTCTTTAGGAATGGCTGTGGTCGAATGTGGAAAGGGTCCTGCAAAAGGAGGTTGGAAGCTTGGCGAAAGGCCCGGCCAGTGTGAAAGAATTGCTTGGGACAGCTATGAGATGGTGGGTATACCGTCATTATTTATTGCCTTTCATTGTTATTGTAAAACTATCGTGTGAATTAGACGGCATATAATTGAAAAAATAGAGTTAGCAGGGTTGTCACAATCTGTGATCGTTTTCCTGTGCACGACTATATGAGCCATCTACTACATGGGGTGGCCCTCCAACATGGCAGTGCTGATGGCGGGATTTGTACACGCACGTTTTGTCGTACAAGAAAAGGGCACTCCGCACCTGCCTTCCAATCCATTCCCGTGGTTCGGTGGTCAAGCTCCTCATCTATGGTACGCAGCATGTGGTTTGGTTGTCACCTGTTTGATGATGGAGCGCTGCATCCAGCCATTGACATGACAACATTGGACAGTCCTTTGGCCAGGGAAGCAATTCACAGCGTGATTGCCATCAGACTAAATGACTAGATGCGTGACTACATTCAAACGCTTGACACATGCACTCATATGCATCATAGATCTCAAGAGTATGTATGTACATGCGAGTGCTTGTACACAAGAGTTTTAGATACCCATGTACATACATGATACATGTTTCTAAATACATATGCACCTTATTCTATTGTTGTGTAAAATTCTATGTGTTCTTAATGTTTGCATACGTTCGAACAGTGCAGGGCCTGGGGGACCCCCTCCTTCTGTGGGGCCATAAAACCATATAGAACCCCCATGATTAGATGATTTGCAATGATTTATCTATAAATGTTGCAGCTTTCTCAACTTAGCTGGGCGAGTTGAGGGGCCAGGGGCCCCACCCAAAGATTCATACGCGAGGCGAAGGATCTCAGCAGCTGAAGCAACGCAAACTGCGTTGCGACTCAGCATGCGACTCAGGAAAGCTTGCCCCGCGTGGAAGACTGGTTTCACGCTACGTTGGCTCAATGGAGGCCGATACCAAGGAGGACACGGAACGACACGCCAGCACTGTCCGGGTGTGCTGCCAGCGTCAGCTCGTCCCAGATCTCTGTGGTGGCCCACCGGATTTCTTGGGCGATCCGCCCATCGGTTTTGCAATTTGTGCGCCTTACTGTTCAGCAGTAGATTCAGTGAACTGGGTGGCTCAATTGAATCTGGCAAATTCTAACTTTTAGTGGCTATATGGTAAATTCTAACTTTTAGTGGCGACAAATGATAAATCAATGTAAATCAATCATATCCCAAAAAGCCTAAAGAGCTAGGGTACTGTAGTAGCTATAATCCACCAAGAGTTGGTTGTTGTTTATTAGCCCTTGAGTGCCAGCACTAGCAAGCTTTTGCTGATGATTGAAAAAGCGTTATCGTGAGATGTAGCAGGGCTTCTCACCATCCAACTCCCAGTGTTTCGAGGATTTGTCGCTTAGAAAAGTGTTTCTGCTTGGGGCGTTGGTGGAAACATCCATGGGGGCATTCCACTCACAAGTTGATCAACGATCATTTCAAAAAGAAAGACTATAGTACTAAAGCATACTCATTGCAGCTACCTATAGCAATTCTATTGCAGCTATAGCATGCTAAAGGCGCTATATCACTCACAGCACTGGTGCTAAATCAACGACTTGCAGCCTCACCCGGCAATGTCAGGAGGTGAGCCGAACGATCTACAACAAGTTCTTTGCGTTGGCCCCTGAGGGGCAGTCTCTTGGCCGTGGTTCACATGGACGGGCCCGGTGGAACCGGGGCGTCCTGGCAAAGCTGTCAAGTCCAGTCCCTTGGAGGAGGACGGGAGCTACAAGGATTGACCCACCGGTGGATGGGATCACTGGAGGACCCAGGGTTGAGAGAGAACGCTCCCAGATTTTTTGATCCAAAAACATGGGTGACGTTTTTCATCGATTGGAATAGCATGGAGATTTGGTAACCGATGAATATCCAGAATTCGGCGTTTTTTCATGTTAGAGGACAAGCCTATGATCTCTATCCTCTTTACATCTCTGTGCCATTATTTTCCTCATGGCATTTCTTGTCGTGTGACACATGTGAAAAAGGTATGCTTTTCATTCATCATGTGTTTATCCAGTTGGTCGGTTCATGATAGAGATATGGTGTTGATTGGTGTCGTAGAACGTCGTGCGGCTTCTATTTGCTTGACAACCGCAGTCACCTGAGGAACTATTTCAAACAGTCCTCCAGCCGTTTGCTCTTCATCGTGGACCAAATCTTCAGGCCTCAGCCTGGAAACTACCAGCTACTTGGGGCCATGTGGCAATCACACGGGTTCTCACTCTGATCCCCCAGAAATCCCCGAGATATGCTGCGCGTAGCGTGGAACATAGATGAGACGTGTTACAACAGTCATAACTGCCAGATACTTCAGTTATGTCCACTTATGACTTGCTATATGTTATATGACTAAGTTATATCATATAACTATGCATGACTTGGCTGTAGCTCCCAGTTCCCCACCTCGCAGGGCACGACGGTTGCGCCAGGATCACCACGGAGATCTACAAAGATCCCCCGCGCATGGTGGATGAGATCAGCGCGTTGGGCTTGCGCCACGTGGGCTACGGCATCCCAACGGTGCGGTGGAAGCGGTGGAACGGGGGTGGGTTGATACGAGGGACCGGGCCCCGTTCACCAGCCATGGTAGATATAACTAGGGTGACTACCAGCCAGGTGACTACCAGCTAGAGTGACTACGAGATATAACAAGTTTGGGTTATAACTACGGTAACTACCAGTTGTGGCAAATATAACTAGAGTTAAGTGGCCCTTTAAACCAAGTTATAACTAGGGGGGCCCACCTTGTGTGGGTTGATAGCACGCCACGGTCGCACAACTGTTTCAATGAAGTTTCAATCGTATAAACTGATCAATGTTCACCAAGGGTCACAGGGATGTTGACAAACGTGTTGCTTATACAGGTAAGTAAGTGGATGTAGGTGGTGTAGTGGATGGTTGTATTTGGGTGTAAAAAGATTGAAAGCTGCATTGTTCAAAGATGTGGGGTTTACATGACAGCCTGGGAGGGTCTACAGTCTGGGGTCAGCTCCTTGAGTATGGAGTTTCCAAGCAGGGGCCATAGGAGTGCCTTGACCGAAAGCAAGTGCATTCAAGCGTTACTTCGTGTCATCAGAAGTGCAAATTTGGGAGGTGCATCGATGATTAAACCCCCTAATCAAATTGTGTTGTTGGGGAGTGCACTGCACCTTATGGAAGGTCACCTACAACCTCCATGAAAATGACTCAGTTCACACAGAAACCGAAAAAAACGCTGGGGCGCGGGCCCTGCAGGAATTCTTTAGCCCCTTTGTGAGTTGCACCATCGATGCTCTCAAAGAGTTCACGCAAGATGACAGGCTTTGCAACTCGCCGCACGAGCAGCGAGCAGCGGACACCAGCTCAAGAGAGTTTCATGAGGTGAAGCCTAGGGGCTGACACTTGAGACATGGGAAATCTGGTGAAAAGAAGCAGGGTTGAACCTAGATACTGGCGAAAACGTTTGTGTAGAGCTTGTTAGGTATTTTTGCTCAACTTTAATGAACCTACAGTAGGTAGAACCATCCAGCAAGTTAGGGAGAATGCACCATACTGCGACACTTCATGGGGTAAATCTTCTACCCGTTGGCAGCTTGTAGGCAGGATACTGCATGTTAGGTCGGATACTATGATATCGCATGTTTTATAGGTCACAAGTCTTGTTCAACCTGGTGTTGAGACTTGGCTGTGCATGTGGTGGTCGAACTTAGGGAGGACCCTCCACTAGTCCACTTGCTTGTCCCAAACTATCCTTTTGCTTCAGATTCTTTCACTAGGTGACAGAATCATGTTTTGCTCATCATATGGTTGTTTTGCCAATTTTCATCCATGAGTCCATCTTTGCCGAGCAATCCAATTGGCACATTGAAGAAGCGGAATCCTTTAGCTGTTTGAAGGGCTGTGGATGGGGCCGCTGGAAGCGCCACAAGAGTCCCCACAAAGCGGTGTCCCAGAGAGCGAAGTTGGTTTAGAACTAGGGTAGCTAGCAGTTATGACAGACTGATAGAATGAACCTGGAGTGAGAAGGCTTCTTGAGCAGCTTATAAGTTGGGGGGCCCACCTTTCACAGCAGCCAAAGCCAAATCTGGATTATCGGAGAATAATGGGAGATAGCGTAAGCTCCAATAGATGGCAGAGGACACAAACAACCATGGAGGCATCAAGAGCCACGACAATCCCAGGAACTCAGGGCTTAAAATCAACATAGCTAGGACTTACAAGAGTGGTGGGGCATGATCCTCCTAGCAGCCGACTCCTTTCCCAGAAAAAATTCGCAAAAAATCGACGGCCAAACCTGGCAGTGACCCAAGCGGCGGTGAAGCCCCGGGATGATCTCCCCCCCAGGCGATGCCTTCGCGTGGTCCTTGGGTTTGGTGTCTCGGATCCTGGTGCGAACCATCAACGAGGGCTCCACCTTGGTGATGCTCCTTGACAGGGTGGGGTTCCTGGAGGCCACGGCGGGGGGGGAAGATCATAGCGGGAGGGGTTGGGCCATGGTTGATGTTTGATTGTGGTGGTGAAGTATGGGTTGATTGCTTGGATTTGAATCCGTGCTGGTAGGTCTTGTAGTGCCTTGATCATTCTTGGGGGGATGGAAATATGTACGAATGATTGGTCCTGAAGGCACATGAGTAGCATCGAAATCCTCAACAAAATCATGTGAGCAAGTGATCATCGTAAATTGGATTTGCTGATCGTGGTTGCAATGCTATTGGTGATACTACCGATCACAACACTTAAAGCTTGTTGTAATACAGTTCATTCTGGGGATCCCTGCCCCAACCAAATTGCGAAGGATCTTGACACTGCTCACACGTTGAAAACGATGCTACTTGTCACGGTACTGTCGAAAGATAGTCGTATGATATTGTATGATGATGTTTGGTGATGTTGATCATCCTGAATCCCATCATCAAACCACGCCTTTGTTGAGCCATCATGACCAATTACTCTCTGGAATGTTCCTGAAAGCTAAAAATCGCCAGTTTTGCAGATATGCCAGCTGCCAAATGGTGGAATTTCCACTTCTAGACTGGTTTACCGGAGCGCAACCCTCCGAAGCAGTACAGCAGTGAGTTTACCATCACTCCTCCCAGGGCTACCGGCTCTCAGGAAGGCCATCAACCTCAACTCCGCCAAGCACGTGAAGCGTGCCCTCATGGCTGCTCCGCGCAGGCGCCGCGCCATGTGGATGCTGAAGGTCACCGTCACTTGGCAGGTTCGCCTCCACCACTGGGCCACCTTCTTGCCCTTGCGGGCTATCTGGGTATGCTACAGATATGTATTTGTTGGGCTACATTTCCTACAGTCAATGAATCTTGACCAATCAGAAAAAACATCTACTGCGTTTTTTGGTTCGTCATTTTCTTTCGCGATGAAGCCTTATAAACCAGGATCGCTGTTTCTCAAGGGGTGCTAACCGTGATTAAGCATAGACCATGGCCATTTCACCCTTCCTGATTTCTCACGCTGCAACGTGGGGCCTGTGGCCTCTTATAAATTCCTGGCAGCACCAGAATTTTTGCAGTCGCCTGGGGTTGCACCAGACTTCTTGGATCGGGGAATGGGAAGTTCATTGCATCCTGGTAGGGCCCAGGATGGACAGAATGTGCCAAGATCAAAGCCGCGAATCAAGGGACACAACATGGCTCGAATGGCCGTGTTTGCTGAGGTGGGCACTCAGTCCATTTCGCCCTTGCTGTGGGCCATCAGCAGTGGCAACATTGATGCTGCCAAGGCGGGGAAAGGGAACTCTTACGGAGACGCAACCCAGCAGAAAATTACAGGCATTGCACGGGTTTTTTGGGGGTTGATGATGGCAAATACTTCATACTGTTGATTTGCTGGTGGTTGGTAGTGATTTTGTTGTAGGGGGGGTGATATGATGACGGTGAATTAATCATTCTTGGTTCATGATGTTGGTTAATTACAAATAGAATTCTCGATTGTTGATGGTTGACAGTCAGTGATTAGTGGGTGATGGGGTAGGGACATGTTTCATGATTATTTTGCGAAAACGTTTTGGGGTGGCAAAAGTTCCAGTGTTGGGTGTATTTCTGGAATCTCAACATTTCATGGGGGCCAGGGGGGTGGCTAGTGTACGATTGCGGGAAAGAATGCGGACAATCCGTGGACATATTATCATTGAACATCTTGGTTCTTGCTATTGCTAGTGGTCTCCTTATGTGCAACATCATTTGGTTTTTATTTGTTGGTTAGTGTTCTAATTCTTATAGTGGCAATTGGCCTTTGCTTTCTAGTCTTACTGCTATCTACTGTTCCTGTTGCTCAGGTTTTTGACCCATCACCTCAGCGAGAACCTTGATTTTGCCAAGCTTCATGAAACTCAATGATGCTTTGATCCTGTTGAAGCCATTTTGATGCTGGTGTCTCCCCGAAATATCCCCAGTATACCCCCAGTATGTCCCCAGTATGTCCCCAGCAAGTCCCGCATATGATCCATGTCTCCCCAGGTTTGCTGCTTTCCCAAGCCATCCCTAGCCGTGTCGCTTCTCCAGGCCATCATCGAAGACCTGTTGACGTTCCGAGCGGATCGAGACAGACACTGGGACCGGTCATCTAAGGGCTGGTTACTACGGGTGGATCACTGGGATACCCACTGGGGATCACTGGGGGTCACTGGGGTCACTGGGGGCTGTGGGTATAGTTGCTACAAGTGAGTAGCTCAATGGTAGATCCATGGGTTTTTTCAAACAAACCACCAGTTTCACCAGCTCAATCGCCGGTGATTTGGCATCGCGGCGGGGTAGGGATCTGTGAGCCAAGAGTTGCTACATCTTCCCTGGCTACTTGTCATGAAGCCATGGTTCCACCATGACCGTTGTTGGGCGATGTTGATCTGACTGGGCACCCTGGGCACCCGCTGGGTGCCAAGTTCGCAGCAGACGTTGATCAGCTGCAAGAGGAAATCCGATTATCCACGACCTGCTTCTGGGGGTTGCGCAAATCGCGAGCCGGTTTTGCTGAAGGTATGTATTGGGCAGATTGCGTATTCAGATACAGCCCAATGCTTGAAGATGTATGTCAGATTGGGGTGATTGAATATGATGCGCTTCGGACGGTATCTGCGAACGAACGACCGAAGCAAGTTCTTAGCGGGTCAGCAATGGTTGATGGGAAACCTTACAGGGAACCCCTTTACTTGGTAGTTGAAACACGCTTCTTGTGGATTTCCCATCAAGCCAAACAGTGACATTGGCTTGTAAGATGAAAAAGGATGAAAAAAGGTCGATTGGTTGATTATGACGGCAGCAGCATGTGACCAACAGAACTGGTCTTGATAGCAGAAGGTAATTTCTGGTTCATCAATGCGGTGGATGCTATTTACAAACTGGGATGATCATCCACAAATGTTGACGCATCCACCAGTCACTTTCACAGGAGGATGATCCAATCTCTACTTTTGCACCATCTCAACGATGATGGGTCCAATCTTCCAGCCCCTTGCGGACCATCACTCCATTGCTAACCCCTTGATGCTGGTAATCGTTGGAAAGTTCTCCAACTTGGGATGGCGATTGAGCAACTTCAAACCCCGAAGTCCTTTGGTCAATGCCACCTGTCCCTTAGCTCCCTGTTTCAGCAGTGCAACTGAGGATACTACTACCATGTGGACGACCTGTTTTCAAGACATCCTGATATCATACAGGCGCTGCAGCGTTGCTGCTGCCTTTTTCACCTTGGGGGCGGTTCCACTTGACCCAGCTGATATCCAGACCAGCCGAGCCGCGATCGCCCAAGGCATACAGAACTTGAAGCAGCTGATCAGTTATGAACAATTGGTTGGTTGACAAATATTGTTTTTAGAGGTTGAAACCACCAACCAGTGATTCATTGTTTTCAGAGAGATGCTTAACCAATCGAAACGCGGCCCATTTCCATTAATCAATTAATCATGATTGATCGTATTAACACCCATGAAGTATGGCGCCAGCAGATCTACTTTGCTGAGATGGCTAAGCTTGTTCAAGGTTATGGATGAATGGATCAGACACGGATCCTGCAATGCAATGCAAGGCCGCAAACACAGAGAAGTAAGCCCCGGTCCTGCAAAGTCGAGGCAAATCCTCAGCAATAGACTTGAATGAGTCACTGTTTTTTCTCAATTATGTGGGCGATGGACCCTTTTACACAGTTAAGATTGTTAATGCTGAATGGTGAGTGATGTGCCATCCAAGAGCTGTCAACAAACTGATTGACTCCCAACTCCTAGGTTGTGGATCAGAATCTCCCAGAAACTTTTGATGGGGAAACCTACAGGAACCCCTTATAATTGATGGTTAAAGCGAGGGTTTCCTGTGGTTTCTGTATAGTTTTGGTGTGCTTTCAGGTTTTAACCTCTGTATGGTTTCCTTTTTTTTACCGCCAAACTATAGATTTTAACCACCACTATTGATGTTGAAAACATAGTCCAAGTTCTCACCATGATTCAGGTCGCCAAAATCATCAAACGCGGGCATTTGCCCACTAGAAGAGCCTCAAAAAAAGACTTTGTGGCATAAGCTTCTTCAAGCTTAGTGAGTACGAATGCGTGCGAGTATGAGGAGATGATTCCAATTTGGATCGCCCAATCGGATGATGTTGGCGGGGGTTTGTGGGTGCGAGGTCCCAGCAGGTCGCAAGGTCCAGGATTCTCCAGGGTGTCCCCCGAGCGGCCTCCAGACTTGCCCTAACCTGACCAGCATGAGCCACCATGACCGACCATTGCTAAGAACTCGAGCCACCAATTCACTATCAACCACACTAAGAACACCATCGTTTTTTGGTGGATACAATTGATGGTGAATTGACACTATTCAATTTTTGGATCTATAATTGTGGTGGATCCTTGAGGTTTGGCTATAATCATTTTATGCAATCAATCATATTAACTAGAACTATTGCCAAACCATACAGCACAATAGCAACCAATAGTATGCTTAGTATCGAGCCAGTGCCAGTTAACCGCCATTAGCCACCACCATTAGTTTGGTTAACCACCATATTGGTAACCGTCATTAGCCACCATTTTACCCATGCAAATCACCACCAATATGCCACTCTGCGCCCTCAAAAGGTCATCACCACAGAGGCGCCAGTTCTACTGCAAGCTGCTGGGCGGTCAAGCAAGGTGAGTGCAGTCGCGTAGTACTGGGCGCTCTCCACTTGTTTGGAGATCGTGACGTCGAAAGGTGAATTACTTAAAGTTGATAGGGCATATATATATATATATATTATATATAGTGCTTGAATAGTGGTGAATCGTAAAGATAGTGGTTGATAGTGGCCAGTGGTTCAAGAGTGGTGGTTGATCCTGCTGGTTAATGGTGTGGCTAAGATAGTGGTTTACAATGGTTTTATTAACAGTGTGTCATGGGCCAGCATTAGATCCTAAACCACAATAGCAGATCAATATGTTGGAGATTGATGAGAGCGTATATTCGGTTGAAATACAGTCGCAAAATCATCCATAATGTGGATGGAAAGATCGAAAATGATCGAAATAGATGTTTACAGCAAGCTTTTCCTCTTGATAAACGCCATGTTTCTCACTTGGCTGTTGGGGGCTCGAGAATCACTTAGCCTTGCGTTCTGAGCGTAACTGGAGCAAAGATGATATGGGATAGCTGCTTTTTGGCCCACTTGACCTGATCAAGGTGGTGTTGCTTCACTGGGATGAGTTGACTGGTGGTTTTGGTGCTGCTCCAAGTGGAAAGATTGTAAGCAGTGACAACTCAGAACCAGCATAGATGTGCATAGTTGTTGCGTTTCTTTTGGGCAGATCTAACAGAAATTTGCTGGATGTTCAGTTTACGTTTTTTCGCAAACTTGCATGGTGCCTGCTTTTCTGGTGGTTCAGTTTCAATGCGGTATGAGTGTAAGCAAATCATGGCAAATCATTGCCTTCCTTTATCCAAGGGCTTTCATCATGGTAAAACCACACCATTTACATCCATTTACTTGGGTTTGTCCATGGCCATGGTGTACACCCAAGTTGCTGGTGGCTTCCCTGCTGATAATGGTACTTGGATGGCTCCTGAGCACCACCCTGGGCATGGTCAAATCCACTTGTTCCCCACCATTAACAAGTGCTGGCAATCACAATGAACTAGTATTAACCGTTATCAACCTTCAACGACTAACCGTTTGTTAGTAGGTTTCACCACTAATCACTAGCAGACGACCGCGGCAACCCGCAATTAACCACCGTGGCTAGACATTGCGAACCAATACTATTCACCACTTTTACTTCTTAGTGAGCCGCTGGAACCCACCACTAACCGCTACAAACCATCAGCATGGACCCACTGAGGGCCTGTTGGATCGCCTCATTTGGAGATCCCGCGTGGTGGTGAACGGCTTCCGCAGAGTGAACATCTACTTGGAGCACTTGGTGCCTTGGTGGAGGAGACCAGCTGTTCTGGTTGATAGTGGGTTGATTGACATTTTTGTTTAAGGTATGGTTGGTCGACTATGCTATAAATCAGGGTATGGTTGATGTGTGGTTGAATGACCATTTGGTATGGCTCCCCAATGGTTTGAGAAGGTTGGTATCCCTCCAGCTGGCTGTTGGTAGGAGCTGCTTGGAGCCATGGTATTCCAGACTCTGATGTTCTAGTGGGGGAGCGGTTTGGAGCTACCAGGATTGGCCTAACCAAATGATAGGCAGCTATGTTATGAATATGACCAGCTATAATTATGAAGATAACTATGATATGGATATGACCAGCTAGAATGTGGATGTAGCATTTATAGCATGACCAGTTGTTGGTGAGGGTTGATGATGAATGATCAGTTCTTTTTGCAGATTTGTTGCCATAGAGGCTCTTAGCTCGCTTGTTGATATCAGCGAAACGTAGAGATGAGAGCGTGTTGTCCATCCAGAATTCCAGGAGTTTTGTATGCGCAGCTGGGTGTCTACGCTGACTAGCTGACTACTGGATGACAGAATTGATACAAGCCTTCCTGGTACCCCGCTGTGACCCTAGAACGAGAGGGCACCCTGAGGGATTCTAACACGAAGTGATCGGCAACTCCACCAAGCAGGAAAGCCACAGCTAGCCCTTACTGTTGCATTTCGTGATGCTGGCAGCCGTTGATTGCCACCTGTTGCCACTACCCAAGCTGTGTTTAGTCAGACCCAAACCGTGAGAAACGTGGGTACATGGGACCCTCCTGGCTTCAACAAGACAGGAGTCCGAACTGTGATGATCACCAGCTGGGCACCACTTTGGTCCAAAGGACCTGGACAACAACTGGTCCCAAGGTCCAACATCTCCCCACTCGTTGGGCTCGGCCTGAGGTTATTGACGCCGAGGGGAATTTTGCAGATGCCATGTATTGGATTCAGAAGCTGCAGGAGCGGTGCGTCGTTGGGAGATCGGTCAGGGGCACCCTCAAGCTCACCATTTGTTGTTGCTAAGCTGCGGTTTTCTTTCACATGTTGGGTTCCTGTTCCCTGGTAGGGGTGAATCATAGTGAATCATGGTTTATCAGCATAGATGGTTGGGGGTGGTTGCACTAGCGCACTGTGGACATGCCTGCTAAGCATTCGTGAACATGGGCATCCCAGTTCTGAGTAGGATAGGCATGGCCAGTTGCATTTGAGCTTTTTTTTATACCCGGCTTCCCGGCAGGTTCACTGTAGTGATTTGGTTGCTTATCAGCCATGATCAAGGATCAGCCATGGCTTAGAGGGAAGAGCTTCTCAACCAGACCCAAAGAAAGAGCCAATCATGCGTGAAGAGAATTGGCCAACCACCAGTAACCATGCTTGTGAGCGACTGTCGGCCTTTTTAGCCAATAAGCCATTGCTGTTCCACCGTTTCAACATGGCTGGCAGGATCCCGCCATTGTCACCCATGTGGTGCTGGAGAAGTTGACGGATCTGGTGTGGGACAAGGCCCACGATCAATGGACAGGGTTGGCTGGTGCTGTTTGATAGGCAATGAAGCACCTGCCAATGGGTGATAGTAGTATGACCAGTCACATCAGCAATATGCATCATCATGATGAGGTCACTGGGTGTTTCTCTTTGGATGTTTGTGATTGGTCAGATGTTGATGTTTGGCTGATGGTTGATGATGTTCTCGTGTGAATTCACTCTGCCATGATCACCACCAGCGCCAAGAAATCTACGTAAGCCACGGGAGCCAAGAAAAACACGCGGCTCAGGTGGTCTATTTGCCTTTCTTGCTGAGCAAAGCGTGGCTTCTGCTGTCTTTGTTGGTTTTCCTTTTCAGCCAGTCCATTCTGAAGAGCCTGTACCGAGAGGAGACTTGGCTACGAGCTCGTGGGGACAAGCACCTGGGTATTAGCTAGAAATGCACCTAAAATGAACATTCATATGCACCTATGCAATGTGTTTGCGTACTAACATGCATGAAAGCGTTTCATTGTGTAAGTTCCTACAGCGACATATTCAGACCATGCGAGATGGACTGCGTACCGTGTACATATGTATATAATTGTACATACATATATACATATATACTCATTTAATTATATATGTAGATAGATATATATTTTTTTTTGGTGGGGGAAGAGGCTCCAGTCGCACAAATCCAGCTGGGCATTTTTTCCTGTGCTCCACAGCTTGCTCGTGTTCAGGGTGCCAAAGTGCAAGCGTTGAATTTGGCCACCTTCGTTTGCCGCAGCTTTGTGTACCTGGCGGGTATGGTGGAGCTGAGCTATGGCAGGAGCAAGGTGGCCATCAAGGCCATCAAGACAGGCCTGGCGTCAGCCGTCTAGCTGAGCCGTTGGTTAATCCCTGGTTGCTTCGTCGATCAAAAATGGCCCGGCTATAAACCAACTACTGTTGGCCACCATAAGCCATCATTCATTAAGTTGCTATTGCCATTATTGTCATTGCTATTGTTCTTATTTGACTATTCCAGTCCATTAATCGCAATGTTATTATTCTTGCTGCTAGTTCAACTATTTCTTCATCGATTAGTTGATTATTGCTCCAAATCAGTAACCATTAATCAGTAACCATTAATCATTAACCATTCGCCATTAACCATTAATCAGTAACCATTAGCCATTAACCATTAATCAGTAACCATTTATCAGTAACCATTAGCCATTAACCATTAATCAGTAACCATTAATCATTAATCAAGCATCAATCATGAACCATTCTACAGCTGAGCCAACAGCTGGGCCGTCCCTTGTACCACCTGCGCAGGTGATATCACACGGCTCTGCCAAGTGCCTTTGCCCACGAAGTGGACCACTGATTGGCAGGCGCGGGGTTTCCCACGCGCGCCACCCTGGCGTTGCGGCGGCAACGAGTGAAAGCCATGGCAGGGCAGTGGTTGTAGCCATGTGGTGGTTTCGTAGAGTAGGGAACACAAAAAATGGTCATTATCAGTGGTGAATGAGGATGATTTGGGGGGTCTATTATTTTGAGAGACAACCATTTGTAGCTTTTGTTGGTGTGCGTTTTCTGCATAAAATGGTTTGCTTCTGCCATTTTCATTTCAGTTTCTCCTTTGTTTGCGTGTTTGACTTTCTTCCCCTCGGGGTTACACGTATCCACCAGCTGAGTTCTTTTTGTGTTTTAAGATAGTAATATAGCCATTGACTAGAAATTAAAGTTTTAGCAGGGAATCTGTGCGCCACTTTCCTCTATTTATTTCTTTCCTGTCTCTGTTTGTGGCTAGCATTGTTCTTATTGTTTTTGTCTTTGTTGGGGTGGCAGTTGTTGATGCAAATGCTGCTGCTGTTGTTGCTGATGCTTGTTTTGCTGCTGCTGTTGTATATGATGATTCTTGTCGTTGTTGTTCTTGCTGCTGTTGTCATTGTACTTGAAAATGTTGTTCTTGTTGGTGGTGGCGGGCGTGTTGTCCGAGTTGGTGTTGGATGGTGCAAAAAATGTGTGGCTGTGGCCTTTCTGCTGCAAACGTGCCGACACAGAGGATGTATCGGCAAGTGTTTGGAAAGATTGAGAGAGTGAAATAGGTAGACCGATCGAGACCAATCAATACAATCGCTCATGTTCCCGTGGACAGTTTACCCCTGTTTCAGAAGATGATCCGCCACAAACATACCATGATCAATTACTAACTATGTGGTCACTCTACTGTTAGGGGACAGTCCACCATCAAGTGCTAAAGATTATGCAAACCAAAGATTGTAAACCATGATAAACAATTTTAAGGCGTTTCAACAGCAGTCATCACCAAGCTTTGACACGGCTTGGACCTCTACTCCGCTGTGGAAGACATTGATTGCTAACAGCCATTGTCCAAGTGCTTGGATGTTTAGCCTCTGAGTTGCTTTAATCCTTAATTGATGTTTAATTTTTTTGGAGTTTGACCTCCTAGTGGGATGTTTAACCTCTGAGTTGTCCAACTGTTCACCAATTCGGTTTGAAGGGACACTTTCTTGCTGGTGGTTTTTTTGGAGCTGAATTCACCACGAGTTTGTTGCAGCGCCAGGAAACCGTGAGCGTGGCATTGACGTTGATATTGAGCCTTCGGCGGTGCGCGTACAAGTAGATAACATGGGGCCATTTGTGCCAACGACCGGGCGTTGGGTTGTGTTTTTCAGCCGTATTTCACGCAGAAGTTTCCCACAAGTGAGACGACCACCCAGGGAATTGATGAAACTTGGCAGTGACCCCTTCAATGACAACATGCTTTCAGTAGGCGGCTTTGGCCCAGCCTTTTGCTTGGATCAAGTTTTGTTCGTGTTGGTTTTGCGGTCAAACCCGATTCAAACGGCAAACAAACTGCAGATCACATACGGTTCCAACCGCTATGAAGGTGAGAAGATTGGGTGGTGGGGCACACTTGAGTCACCATTGTCACTTCAAAATGTGATTCAGAACCTCATTAGCACGTATATAGGCCCTACTGTTTGATCAGATGTGGGTTCCAGATCCCGAAGATAGGTGTGAGTGGTAGCTGGTCAAGACTTTCCAGACTGCGCCTGACAGGTTTTCGATGGAAACCTCCAAAGCACTGCACTTCAACGGAGAAAATATGGCTATGGGTCAATATTAAGCAACCAATAAAGGGGAATAATTACCAACAATAATAAGGAAAACAATGGTAAATGATGAGGGAACTAGGGGTACAGGGTTTTGACCCATGGCCATATGTAAGTAACCTAAGAATGGCTATTTGTTTTATACTTAACTCAAGTATGGTGATTTTTCAAAGTACTTAAATATCTTAACTCAAGTTTCTCATCCCTTTATGCTTTTTCGGGACGATGTATCCCACCTTGGCTGATGATTTGTGGCTGGGAAAGGTGTTCAGCACTGCTGATCCAAAGGCCTGGCCTGGCTCCGCCAGCGCTGCGTTCGGAACAGTCGATATGAACCAATTCGTTCACCGGGGTATCACCAGAGATTTTCGAGGAAAACTCGCTGGCGATGGGGGAACTATAGAGGTGCAGGGTCTTGATGGCCACGGGTGTCCCTAGATCCCTTTTTTGGCGAAGCCTAGAGATCATCAGATGACAGGTGGTGCTGGTGCTAGACCACCCCGTGGCTTCACCGGGTTGCACTCCATCGCCGCCACGGCGCCAAGGATTTGTATGTTTATGGTCGAGCCCACCTTGCACCTGGGGCTTGAACTAGCCAACGATTCATAGCTAAGCTATCAGAAATTGCCATGTTGCTGTGAGTTGATAGCTTAGCTATGGTGCAGCAAGTATATGTACAAGTATGTTACAAGCTATGTAGTAAGTATATGTGGCTATGAGGAAGTATATGCATGTGATGTAGTGGCTGGGGTTTTGGAAGCCAGGAATATTGGATCGCCCGACATTTTTGTTCAATTTGAAGGCCAATCTAATCACCACATGCAGCTGGGATCCAAAGACATGTAAAGACACCCTATTGAACTTGACAACTTCACCCTTTTCATTTGCAAACAGCATTTCCCCAAGAGATCTTGGTTGAATGATTGACCTCTCTCTCCCGGCATGCATGTGCATGACACACACGTATTGTATTTTTTGCATAGCAACATGGTGTGCACACATACCTGGGGAGGTCCCTATTTGGGTTGTTTATTTTGAAATGGAGAAGGGATGTGGTCGATCATTTCGTTCAACGGGAATCTGTTTGGAAGGCCTGTGTCCTGCCTGGAAGCAAGACGAACCCCCCCATTGATGCAGTTGATGACCCCGAAAAGTGTCAGCCAATTCTGTCGTAGCTCCGGTGGCGGTTCAAGGAGCTACCAATTGATACCTCAAAGGGCCACCTGGGTGGCATGGTGCTGGGGTGCGTGGTATCATATCGTGTCCTTGTCCTTCGTGGCATGAATTTGCCTGGTGCAAAAGCACCAAGAAACAATTCGCTCGGGTGAGGTTGTGAGGTGTTTTGTATGTGTCTATAGTATTCGTCTATATTTTTGTCACCCTCTTCACTTGTTGGGTGCAACAACTGTTCAACACGTTTCACCAAGCATATGGTGGTTTCTCAAAATAGCGAAAATGGATGCTTTATACGTAATGGTTCATCTAATGGATGGTTTATTAGTAAAGTTGATTATTAGATATTACTGGTGCTTAATAGATATTAAGCATTACTTAACGTTTATTAGCAATGGATGGTTGATATTTATTAAGCATTCGTCCTCCCATCCTTTGTTGGCGCCGCCGCTGAGGTACTGCCTGCAGCACTTTGAGGGCGACTTCCCGGGGGCCGGGCAGTTCACTTCCACGTGTCCACAGGCGTCGTGACGACGCCAAGGGGCGGCTGGGGTTCCTTGGTTTGGGTGGTTGGCTACGGAGAACTAGTTGGTTGATGGTTAAGGATAACTAGTTGGTCAAGGATAACTAGTTTGTTAGTGGTTAAGGATAACTAGTTGGTCAAAAAGAACTAGTTGGTTGAGGATAACTACTTAGTTCATATTGAGTCATTCAGTGGCCAAGGTCTAGGGTGTGACCATCAATAGGAGGTTTGTTGAATAAGCATTGGTAAGAAGCAAGGAAAAAATGCCCGGGCTGAAGAGTGATATGCCAACTATAACTGATGGTTGCTGATGATGGTTGATTGACTGTTAGGGATGGTCAATTAGTAGAATATTAGTTGGGTAATGGATGATAAATAAACGACAATCCTAGGGACATACATCATGTACCAACCATAAGTGGTTCGGTTGGCAAGTTGCTTGCTGGGCTGTTGGCAAAGTAACAATCATGTACGTAAGATAAGATCCTGTGCCATAGTCATAGTAATGATGGAGAAGCATCAACTGGGCTGTGGAACTAAATAATGATGGGAACATCTTGTTCTCCGTGATGAGATGTGAGCAAGTAATGTGCCCAGCCGTAAAGTTCTTGGGAAATTTGATTGGTTGAACAGAAACGAAAGCACAGTATACACAGCGTGAGCGTGCCCATCCCGTGACTTAAGTGTCCCCGTTGCCTGGCAGTGGAGAAACCTGGTGCAATGCCACGAGAACCATGCAGTATAACCGACGAGTTTGGTGGGTGACACTATGCAATCCTCGGTCAGAATCACTAAGTTGGGAATTCTAGAAAAGGAAGCCACCAAGTTTTTGCTGGAGCTTGCCATTCAGGGACAAGCGATCTAGGACCTAAGGACGTTGAGAGCTAGAACGTATAGAATTTACTGTAAGATCAAGGCCAGAGTATGACCCCCCAACAGCAGTAACAAAGGCTCCCAAGAGACAACCCACTGAGAAGTGACACAGGGCCTCCAGTAGCTACCCCCTGAGAATTGGTGCTGCATTGTTGCACAGTGGCCACTAAAAAGAAAACACGCAACAAAAACCAGCTGAAATTGCTTATCAATTGCTGTAATCGTGCTAATCAATTGATAATAATTAATGGTTCATTCTGGTCTTCAATTATCGATTAACCATCATTATATAACAATCATGAATCATCACCGCAATCATCAACCATCCTGTGGGTGTGTGTTCATAGTTGTCAGGGCTGCTGTGTTTGGGTTCCCATCTCCAGCGAGAACTGGGAACCTAAGCTCGTACCAAGTGCTGGCGATTACTTCCGCGTCGGTCGTTCGTGTTTCTGGTGGGTAAGGATGATCAGATCAATATCCATGAATGATCACCAACAATAGCAGCTTTGTTGATTGCTTCTTAACTGGCTGTTGCTGAGCAAACCGATGCTGAATCGGTGCATTTTTGGGAGTAACTCGCACTGCTGCTTCCAGAATCTAGTTGTAGCTCGGTTGCCATAGCTGTTGGACCGATGGTAAAAGCTTTGAAGACCCCAGCTGCTTGATGGAGCTTTGCCCACACATTCAGCTTTGTTGCCTGTAGGCCAAACGAGGCCCAAAACGGCATTCGAACTCCTATAGCTAGTTTGTAACGACCTGTGCAGGCGGATGGTGTGCAGGACTTCTACTCCATCCTCTCCATGTTTGGGATGTCACTTGGGGGCGTTGTTCGTTGGTCATTGGCTGACGAACCTGGCACTTCGCATTTCTGCAGTTTGGTGAAGGCATGCCGACAGTGCAAATATGAATAGTGAATAGCGTTGCCCATGTAAGCTGTTATGATCACATCTTTGCATATCTTTTGCATGGTTGCTGTTGTTTTGTTACCCTAGTTGCATGCTAAAATGAAGGAACCCACCAACCAGCGCCTACGAACCCACCAACCCAACCCAACCACCCACCAGCCAACCAAGACGCAGCCAGCTTGGTGTTTATCTGATTTGGCCAGCCTTGGCTCCACAGTGTTCTTACTGACCAGCACTGGTTGACAGTTCAACTTTATGACATGGGTGTTTCTCAAAATAGGGGACCCCCCAAATCATCCATTAATAGTCATTTATAGTAATAAACCAGCCAGTTTTGGGGTCCCCTGTTTTGAGAAACGACCACATGAGCTACGATAACAGGGTTGCGCTTAGTCGTCAATGATCAATGGCGAATGGTAAATGGTTACTTGCCAATGGTCTTTGGTGAAATCTGATGAATGATGAATGGCCAATACTGGTCAACATTCTTTGATGGTTTGGCTTGACATATATTGACCCATATTGACCATTCATCATTGACCCATGGTGGCACAGAGCAGAGAAGCAGGGCTATGCTCAGTGGCCTCCAGTCGCTTTCCTTTGGGGAACCAGGTGGCATCCCATGAAGCGAAAACCTGAAGGGCACCGGCTACCGGTGGGGTGCCCCCAAGACAACGATAGATAAATGGTTCAGCAACTTGTAACTCCAGGGTGCCACCCTGGACTTGTCCTTCAGGTTCTGCTACTTCATGCTCTTAGTGGTAACTCCGGGGTGCCACTCTGTACTTCAGGTTCTGCTACTTCATGCTCCTAGTGGATTTCAGTGTCCTCTTCGTACGTGTGTCAGCCTTCGTGTTGATGGCCGGGCGAGTGTTGCCCCAGCTGGCATTGCCGCTGAGCTGCAGCAGTTCGTGTTGATGGTCGGTAGTAGCCCCAAATGGTTGGATTGCCCCATTCGTCAATCCATTTGCCTTGGAAATGAGTCCACCAAAATTCAAAAAGGTACACAAGTTACTTGGATACAAGTGGTGGTTTCTCAAAATATGGAGCCCCAAAAATGATAGGTGTTTTTACTATAAATAGTCAATAACTAGATGATTAGGGCATGATTAGGGTGTACCCCTATTTTGAGAAACACCCAAGTGATACATGATGATCCTTGACTCATCTTGAAGCCACTTATAGCCACACGTGGTGTGCTGCGTGGCCCCAGGTCCCTGCTAGCTTCGCTCTTCCTGGTGGTGGTCTTCGGCACGGGGATCACCGTGACGCACGAGACCGTGCCCGACTTTCGGGAGCCGGGCAGGGCCATGGTGACCCTCTTTCAGATCAGCGTGGGGTCCCTTGGCCAAGCACCTGGCGTCGCAGCCTGTGGAAGTCCCGGGAATCTGGATCCGGATCCACCGTGGAAACAGCTGGGACAAATCCAGGGTTTGGAACCTGTGGAAGTTCCTGGCTGGAAAATCCAGCATAGAAATCAGAAATGGCTGGGAAATCACGGAGTTTACTTTCAAAGACTTGTGGATTTGCCATTTCCAGCTCAGGGACTGCCAGAGGTAAGACCAATCGAGAACGGAGAAACAACCTGCGAAGTCAAGTGCGGAGAAACAGCCTGCGAAAGTGTTGATTGACAAAATAGTGGTTGGTGGACAGATGTCCATTTTGTCTATCTTTCTCATTGCGCTAACACCCGGGTCCCTTCCTTGGGCCAAGTACAACTTCGCTTGCGAGGTGAAAAAAAAACATTGCAAAAAAAAACATGGCAGCAACCACCAAAGCTACCATTTGGGAATTTTTGAAGCTATGAGAGAAACTGATTGGTGATTGTCTTGAATGTGGAACTCTCCATCTTTACCCATCTTCAGCAGATGATTGTTTTACTGCCTCTTTCAGGCAAATCATGGTTTGATTCTATCCTCAGCGGTGATCATTTCGTATTGAATGTTCACAGGAATGATCACGTTCCCGCATCGTTGGTGACGCATGAGCGCTGCTCGCACTCAGGATGTATGCACAAAAGAATTACATCGAGTTGGAACAGCTCCTCGGCTAGTGATTCAAGCATTGTGACGCGGAGGAGCGGGCTGGCAGGGTTCTATTTGCTAAATGGCGATCAATCATGTTGGTCCATCAGGGACAATGTTGCTGACAGCGTTTGTTTTTCCAAGTAAATGTTTTGTGTAGTTCCGCTTTTTGCGGTTGAGTCCACTTTCCTGCTTTCGATGCGCCTTGAAGCAACTTGCTTTAAGCATCGTTAAGCTGCAGATGTTCTCTTCCCGCACGGTTTCTCGGACCCATTGGGGACTTCACCAGCCATTGCTCAGCTGGTCGCCTCCCCTGCCCAAAACAAGTAATGGCGACACTTGTTGCAGCTTAGGTGATCGTTCTTTGGATTGTTTCTGTTGAAGGTAGCGATCACAGAGAGGGCAAGAAAGAGAGAGAACGGTAACGATCATCACCACTCAGGATTGGTACAATGGCACAGCGCAGGGATCTTCTTTAGCCATTTGTTTTGGGTACCCAAGCGCGCACGTCCATGGTTTGATTGGTGCTGTTGGCACTGACCAAGCTTGTGGGGTTCAGGGTGTGGTCTCAAACATCCTTCCATCAAACCGGTGAGACTTCGCAGCTTGACTAGTGGTTTTCACAACGGATTCATGGGAAACCTGGGGAACCCGGTTGAATTCACCATGAACTACAAGGGTTTCCCAGGTTGATTTTCCCATCTGGGAAGGTGAAACAGGTTGAAACCAGCGGCGAATTTGGGCGACCGCTGGGCCTTGACCATGGATTTCCGGCACCATCAGGGAGTACCCATGTTGATCATGTGCCCTGTGCAGCTACGCTCGGGTGCCCAAACTTGCTACGTGCTTTATTAGAACCCATGTAGTCACTGCACCTCAGTGCATATGCAGACAATAGAATGTTCTAGTGGTTCTCAATCAAATGGATCCATTGTTTCATGATCTTGGGGCAACATGGATAGTTTGCCTAGGGACAAGTCCCTGCTTTAAGTAGAATTTAAAACTTTGAACTTGCACTAGCAACGTGCACTGCCAAGGTCTCGCTGGGTCTTTGTGATGTGCGCAGGCTTTATTGCAACCTGGCAGTCTGTAGGTCATGGTGGCCAGCTGCTAGTCATGGTATGTCATGATTGATTTTGCCTGCTCATGGCCAATGGTCAATGAATGGTAGTTGGGTAGTCAGCAACTGTCCTTCTCCAGCTTCTTCCTTCGCCAGGTTCTGCTAAATGTTTGCAGCTGGATGTGCCTGTCCTTAGGCACAGGAAATGATTGCTTAATTAAACGTTTGTGCCTGGATGTGCAGCGCACTTGGGCGCTGTAAAATTGTTGTGCCTAAATGGGCATGTGCCAAAATAGTGTTGCCCCCAAAACTGATGGTTTCCTGATCAGATGGTCATTTCTTGGTGGCTTATTGGCTATCCTATTTTGGCACATACTCAATTGTGAACTGATCGTTTTGCAAAGCTGATGGCGAAATATATCCACACAGCTGTGCAGTTATAGGATGCTACCTTGGGGAAGCACTGCCTAAAGTGCCTACCATTTCCTCCTGAAAGGCCACAATCATATGGCTGTGGGTCAGTTCACCCTTACTCCCCCTGGTTCCCCTATCATTAACCAGAATGTTGTCCCCATGAAATTGTTAGCTTATTATCCCCCATGAAATTGGTTGGTTAAAGCCTTGACCCACAGCCATATCTCGTAATGTTTGTGTTTGTTCATGTCTTTGTCTTAAGGCACATTAAACCTACAGGAGGCGATCCAACTACCCCCTGCAAGGCAGGTATCATGTTGGATCTGTGGCGCCCAAGCAGCTACCTGACGTGGTGATCAAATACGATAGGGCAAGCATGGCTGCACGGAAGACACGCTTGATATCCCCTAGTTCGGTGAATATGGCCTATTCCTTCCGGATATCAATCAGTACACAACCATCATGAGCCTTGCTTAGGTGTTGTTGACCACAATGGACCAGCTTCATTCAAGCATGGCTTAACCAACTGACAGCCCAGGTCTTAGTGGTGATATTCCTTTTCAACTTGCTGATCGCGCAGTTCATCACAGCCTATGGACAGATCTACCGCAAGGTGCGCCGCGAGGTTCCTGGTATGGCTTTTTCAAACGTACACAGGAGGGCGTGTGGCATGTCTTTGTTGGCACATGCGTTTGGTGTTGGCATACTTTGCTTCTAGGACGTTTGCACCTGCCTGTGTGAGATTTCTACCACACTGCATGGGTTTGACGAAAAATGGTGTACCGGTGTACCCCCAAACTGGTGGCTTCCCTATTCATAATGGCTATTATTGTATGAAAAGTAGGTACCACATGGTACCACTATTAATGGACAACCCCAAAAAAGTACGAACGTTACATGCACTCATTCAATCCAGCATGTTCCTACTGCAAGGAAACAAGTCCTCGGGACAACCTGGCTCTCGCAGCTGAACCCCAAATGACCAGCTTTACAGCAGTTGTTTCGTTTTGGTCAGGGATGCTTATACTGAATAATTACTGGCAGATGGGGCAACTAGAGAGGCTGTTGTTGTCGTGGTTTTTCTTTTCCTGAAGTTTGAAAGCTGTCTTGTACCTTGCGGGTTTGCCTGTTTGAGCGTTCTCTCATTAAATGATTGCATTCAGCAAATTTGGAAATGCTGGTGATCTTGCGTGCATCCAGTTTCTTGACACTTCCATGCGGCTAGCCCCAAGATTTACCCACTAGGCAGGCCGTTGCCAGATAGGTTTGCCCGCGGGCCCAACATTGGTGGCGTCCCCATGGCCGTTTTGGGTCAGCATGGATCGCCACTTGGGAAGAATAAACCAAAACTGACCAAACTAACCATAAACTAACCAACCATAAACCACCCTAAAGCATAGAATTCACTAAGTCAAACCCACCCATGAACCAACCATTGAAACCAACGATCTAAGCCGTCAGCAACACCAGCACCGCGCCGCAATCCGAACGCGACGCAGGTCTTAGGTCTGGCACGGTTGAACCGCATGGCCATCATCTGTGACTCCATGGCATCGGTGCGTCCCTTGGCGGCCGATGGGAGACCTCAGTGGTGCCAAGTTTCAGGCTCGCCATCAGCATGAATGCTGATCTCCTAGAGACGGCGATGTAGAGAGAGAGAAAGAAAGAAATTAATTGATTAGTAGATATATATACTGTAGATATATCATGTGTGTGTGGTGAATACTCATGTTGATGATAATCAAGGTCAGAAATAATTAACCTACTAATCTGGTAAGGTTAATATCAGTAGTCATTCTATGCATTAAAGACGAAAAGTGGCTAATTAATGATTGATTAATTGATATTGATTGATAATAATGTAATGAGGCGTAAGCCAATCTAGTTATAGATGAAATTGTCAATATTAATTGGTAACAATCAGGCAAATATCGGGTTCAAGATGGTCAATTGATAATGGCTCATTGGGGAGAGAGAAAGAGAGAGAGAGAGAGAGAGAGAGACTGAGGGAGAAGGATGGCTAGTTGTGTACTGGCTCATGGCTAATATCGGGGGTCTAATGGTCAATAGAGGCTAAGAACACTGGGCACAGGGTGCAATTGCCAGAAAGGCTGGATGACACGACTCACCTCACAACAAGCAGGAGCAACAGCTACAACAATGACGACAACGACAACGACAACAACAGATGCTGCACACGCTGCGCAAATTGAAAAGGGCTCCCTTCATACCTTTGTTTCATGCCGGATGACTGTTTCGTTCCAAAATGCAACAAATACTACTGTATGTAAAATAAGAGTTGGCTGCAAAACGCTGCCAAAACTATGCGAAATTCAAGAGTGCCTATGGCTTGTGGTTGGATGTACGCATACATCCAGTCTATATGCCGCCCACCTGGTTTGAGCTGCTGCGCCCAGGTCAGAGAGTGTTTCAGCGCTTTGTGAAGGGATTGCATTTGGACAAGCGCATGGAATTCTCTCAGGGCGACATTGGCTTGCCCGGCGGGATCCAGATTTGGGAACCTGCCAATCTTTTCCCCACCTATGAGGACAGCATCCATCGATTCCTGGCGAAGACGTGCCCTAGGAGTTGAGGCAAAGCCTTGCATATTGCTGTTGCTTGGTATCAACGCAACTAATGCCAGGATATTCATGCACATGCGTACGCATGTATGCACAATTTCGGAGGTACGTACATACATGAGTTACATTACATTGACTTGCATTGCACACATTTCACACACTGCGTGCACATATACACACTATGCAGAAGAGCGCAGTGCCATAAAGCATGGTACAGCACATTGCATTAAATCACATCACATTACATTGTGGTACATTTCACACATGCATACAAGCATACACGCTGTCACACACACAAACATACAAACACAAATACACACAGACATGCACATGCACATACACATATACATACACATACAAATGCACATATTTCGTTGGTGTTCGATGTGTTTGTGTGTGTGACAGGAATCCTGAATCTAAGGGGTTGTAACCTCTCAACAAATGTGCACTTCAATTTGACTGCAGGGGGTCCAGGCAATTGTGAGTTGCCCACCAGCTAAGATGGGCTCACAACGGGTGAAGCGGGAAGGGTCACTTTCCTGTGTACCTGCAACTGGGCGGGCTTACCACAAACCCACGAACCCAGCACACTGAAATATGTTCAGACAGAAATGCAGTAGTACTATTGACAAGTCTAACCAACTTGTGTGATCATTTCATTTCAGCCTATGCCCTTGGCATTTTCTCAGTGTGCGTGTGCGCGTGCATGCGACTCCTGGTAGATTGCTCAGGTGATTGATGCACTTGTTAGCTTCAGTATGTTCCACAAAGGATGGCGGAAACGGGGGAAACATCTGGAAGAATATCTCAAGATCCCGCCATTGCTCAGAAAAAAAATCCCTATAGAAGATTTTAGAAGAGGACCTACTGTAATCCAATCCAAAGTTTGTATGTAGCCTTCTGAGACCATATCCCGGAAAGATCACAAACTTTCCTTGAACAGATGGAACCAAATTGGAAACAGCTGGAAGTTCAACAGCCTTCAGCCACCTTCGGGTGTGCGGCGCCAAGCGCCACAGCCGTGTGCAGCGGTGACACATCGCTGGCGTTGAGGATTCGGTGGATCGACATCGCCCAACCAGCCCTGGCCCGAAGAAGATGAGGTCCCGACCAACTCCATTGAGGCGCAGCCAGGGTTTGTGAAGCTGCCAGGTTAGATCTTGAATCCCACGGGAATTGGAAATGGAATGGACCAAACATGCCACAAGACAGGATCAGCTGGTTCAGTAGCGCCGCATGATGTCCAGCAGGAGGGCGCAGTGAAAAAAACACGCCATTTTGCATCACGAGTGGATACGGAGGGCTGTTCAATGTCAACGAACGCGCTCGATTTCATCACCATGCCATGCATTGTTTCAAAGTGGGGCGATGGTCATGTTTTCCCTCAAGGGGTGGAAGCAGGAATTCCGCCATGGCTACCGGCTACCTATCAACATCTTATTGGAACATCTCAAACAGTAAACCAATGGTTTTGAGGGGCGCCACAATCGCGGACAGCTCCATGCATGTCCAGTACTCTTTGGATGCATGTATTGGGTCTCCCTGTTGATGGATAATCTGGCTGTATCCGTTCTGCTGGAAATCCAGAAAGAGCGGGATCCTATAGCCATAGCGTTTGGTTCACAACTCATTTAAAACTCGGCTCTGCTAAAGAGATGCCCCAAACGCAACTAGAAATTGGTTGAATTTAAGACCTGGATTAGCGCTTGGTTGTACAGCTAGGGCTATGTCAACTTAGTCGCCAGTATTGATGTGGCATCACAAGGATGGGCTGGCGCAGCCGCTTGAAAATGAACCCATAGCAAGTATAAGGTATTTCTTGGACAACACCTTTGTGAAAAAGCCAGTCTCGTTTGGATGATTTGAATTTTTCATTTTGTGTACGCTCCGGTAGATTCGTTTGGCAATGGAGACTTATCGATGCTTTCCTACCAAATATGGTGATATGTGATGTGACATTGACAGTGGTGAATCGAGGGTATGGCATGGTAACATTTCCAGGTGTTGTGTGAAGCGCATGGCAGGAAAGGCTGGACGGTTTGACGAGACTCTTCAAGAAGGCCGTGCCTCGGCGAGACAGGCCCTGAGGGGCTCGCTAGCTCCAAATGGGAGGCTTCAATGCGAGAGATGTCATGTGCACTGTGCATGAACGCATGGGTTCTTCTTCTAGGACGGTTTCACATGCATTGACTTGCCTATATTTGTGCCTTTGATTCGTAGGTATGTTCGTACTGGTACTGTTCTGCTTCTAGACGTGATGTAATTTGCGCATGTACCAATGTACGTTTATGTCAGCGTATATGCGTGTGTGCGCACATGTTGTTGCATATGTTTTCAAAGTGAAGTATTTGTTCAACTGCACGGCATATATTGCCGACATTTAGATACCCGCGCATGCAGAAGCAAGCACAAGACATATAGGTCGGTATACATGTCCATGAGCACTTAGGTTACCATGTGTTACCATACATACATTTGCAGTTCTGGGTTATGGGAACCACTATGGTTTGCGCGTATGATTTCTGCGACTCGCTTGCGCACGTGCACACATAATGTACTCGCACCGGCATACAAGAAAAACGGTTGAGCCATATATGATATAGATCAATTATGATTATGAAGCGTTTAACAGTTGCATTACCGGGTGGTATGTTGGCGCATCTAGGCGTGACCATCAACTGTTTACTTTGCATGAGGAAGGTTTCTCAGCTATCCAGAAATCTAGGACAGCTCTGTTATTTTCCCTGACTTGTGATTATTTCCAGGTGATTCGAGATAAGCCTATTTATTCCATCCAGCTACGATACATTTGCGATTGTTCCGCATTGCAATATCACTCATTTCTCAAGGTAAGCTGATTGATAACCACAATCTGACACCCATCAATTAACCATTCTTGTCCATGACACTTTGAACCACAAGGATAAAGATCATCAACCATCACTATGGCACTATAGCATCAATGAATCATCAATATCCATCAGTACCACCATCAATACGCCAAGAAACAGCCATCATTTTGACCCTGAATCACCCGGAAATCATCAGCAAAAACACCTCAAATCACGAGGAATCACCAAGAATCCACGCACGAACCCTCAACCTTCAAGCCTCATCCAAGCCTCATCCAAGCCTCATCCAAGGCACATCCACCGGGGGCCCAAACGCGGCGCCAGGTGAAGCGCATGGAGGGCTCCGAGCGCAAGCGCCGCGGCGCCAGCAGCGCCTCCTCGGACGGCGGCGGCAGCAGCTTCAGCGGCTCCAGCGCCGCGGCTTCAGCGCTGGGAAGGAAACAGCACCGGTTTTTTTGTGGGTACAGAATTGATAATCATGGTTAATAATAATAATGATTATAATGATTATAATGGTTATATTTTGATAATGATGGTACACCATTGGCAATAATAATCATTAATCGTAATTGATTATGTTTTTATTATTCATGATAATAGTGGTTAAGAATAGTTGGTTAATAGTGGTTAACAATAATGGTGAATAATCATAATTGGCGATATAACTAATAATTGGTAATTGGTAATAGTTAATGATTAATCAATAAAACCAATATAGTAAATAATTGATAATTGATAATAGCAATGAATGATGATAAAAACGATAATGGTTAATGTAATGCATAATCCATATAATTGATAATCATGGTTAATGATACTGATAATAGTAACAACAATAACTAATGATACTGAAAACGGTAGGTACTTCACCATCATTGATGGCAATATCATGAGGACTTCGAATCGTGGTTGGATGATGGGTGGATAACGATTAATCATGATGAATATTGGCGGACCTTCATATTGGCAGCTCTTTAGCTCCCCCTTTGAAGGGCGATATGGGCATGTGCCCGAATAGGGTAACCAATCACTCACCCAAAAAATGGTCATTTTACTAGGAAACCATTGATTTTGGGGGCGCCAGTGTTTCGGCACATGCCCATACCCCTGGCTCCTTAGCCCCCTCCCAACGCCAGAATTCCAAATGATTTGAAAAGTAGTTGGGTTGCTCAGCTTCAAGCTTGACGGGGGTCAATTTCATGGCATCCCGAATGCCAATGTCCAAGCAAGGCCCACAATCAAGTTCAGTGCTGTATTTCGTCTCAAACGTTTGAGGCGTCAGTCAGTTAAGTTCGTGGTTGGCACTCACCAATAATCAAACCTTTAATCAAGGGAAATCCAAATTGATAAATTCATGGTACTTATTGGTCTGGACCAAGCCGTGCAACCAAATAGCAAGATAGCTCACACCATTCAGCTTGCTCACCAACTTCTTTGCTGCTAGGCTGCACTTTGAGCTTGGAGCCTCCAAATCTTGAAAATCATGCCAAATCATGCAGCGAACAGGAGCCTGTTGGGCGGTCAATAGCAACCAACAACGGGACACAGCTGGGGTGGCCGCCAAGGTATGAATTCCTCCGGTCCCTCAGGGCATCTTGGTGAGGGGGGATGGCCCGGCCAACCTGGCTGGAAAATCATCCACAAAAATGGGGAAACCCAGGGGTTCCCTACTTGAAGCGATCGGGAAACCCAGCATTTCTCGGCATTTTCCAGCTACCCAGTGGATCGCCAGATGCTGTAAATTTCAAGTGCTGAAAGTAGAAGAGAGCAACTAAGCAGCCACGGAGCCAAATAGCTTCCTTTGCTATGACTTTGGTTGAAGGACCGACCCACCAACCAGCGCAGACAGCGCATCCCAGGCAAGGAAATCATGGAAGAAGTGTCAGTGGTCAAGCGTTAGAACATGCGCATGATGATCACGATTACCATGATACCAACAAATCACCTATTCACCTGGCAAGCACCTGAAGGTGGGGGCTTCAACTGGATCTATCCACTTCTCACTGTGCCAGACTGTACCCTAGACACAGCCTGTGATCCACTTTCCCGCACTGCTGCTCCTGAGGTAAGCCCTGGTGTCACCAGCCCCAAAGGGGGCATCGACCCCGAGCTTCAACCAGAGAGACACCAATGAATTGATGCAACAGAAAGGGTGATCACAATAGCTCTCCAACCCACAAAAGTCAATTGGGTTAGCTCGGGCGACTGGTGGAGTAGCTTTGGGCCGGCACACAATTCCACAAGACATGCATCACTCAGTTTTTCGTCCGGAGCCACGGTCCAATCGACCGCGGATGGCACTGCCAGTGCGTGTCCAAAAGTCAGGAACGAGCCATGAACTTGTGGTTTCAGGCAGCACCCATTGTACTAGTGTAAATTGTCCCCCACAGTTGTTGGTTAGTTGTTCTTGGTATGGATCATTACTATCATCAACAATTGTCACAACACTTGTGCTAGGTCCTGGGTATAATATACTCTTGTAACCAACAATTGTTGGCACAACCAAGATTTTACAGTATTTAGATCCTTGAGTTTGGGTCGCTGGTTCCTGATCATGATGACTTCGAGATTTGGGAATATTGGTAGCTTGCAGGATCATATGGAACCATGATCAAGCCCAAGAGGTGAGAAACCATGCAAGCCCTTCTTTGCGGCCATCGAGTCAGCGATTCACAGGCTTTGCTTTGGGCAGCCTTGTATATGGGTCAATCTCGCTATCCCTCCATGGCGGGTGCGAATTCCAGCAGTTTGACCATTCTCGTCACTTTATGTTCACCAGATTTCGCAAGGGCTCGTGTTGGGGAGCCATGGCTATTTTGGGAACGCACGGCTCCAACCCATGTGGCGTTTCACCCATGTGGCTTTCGCACGCGGAACGACCGACTTCTGCAGTGCCAACGTCTCACAAGTCAGCCGGCGACCGCTAGCGTTTTAAAATGGCCCGGGGGTGACGTGGGGTGCCGCGTCGATCCACAGATTACTGCTGGGGCCGCCTACGGTTCTACCTTGCCAAGCTCTCCGAAAATCAGCTCTCCGAGGTGGTTTTGCTGGAGGGTCGAGGCAGTGTGCTGCTGGCCCTTGAGGGAGCATGTCGCAAGCACCATGTGCAGATGCAAACCTTGAGGAAAGGGGAGGCAGGGACTTCGATGCTGTTGGTGATTGGGAGTTCTGAAGCTACCCTTGGCCACGCCTTGAATACACATGGTGCACGCTGATCATCGTCATTATTCATTTTGATCCTCACTTTTACTCGAGCAATTTCATGTAATTTCACCACCGTCATCACCGATAATTCGAGCATTTGGATCAAACGTTTACAGCGACATTGCAAGTTTATTGGCCAGAAGAGTAATCTTTGACCGTTTTTTGCCACCAATATCTTAACCACATTTGTTTGATGTTGGTCAGTTGCTGTTCAGGTCCTCTCGTGGCCCTCGTGGACCCCACAGCAGGTGAGGGCGGTTGTCAGGCCGCACTGGTGTAACCTGTTGAGGACTGAGATGCTCCCAGAGTGTTCGCTATAGATCTATGGGATCGTTTGCTATAGCTTCATGTTTTATATGTTATATCACCATATCTACTGCCATAGTATGGGATTAGTTTTATATACTACCCATAGCTTACCATGGTAGTCGTTGATATCCCTGTGTTTTCTATGACAGTTTTCTATAGTTCCCACGACTACCCACAGTTTACTCTAGATTGCTTCAATACTATTTGTAGTCATTGATTCATCATGGTAATCCATATGATTGCTTTAGTATAACTACCCAGATTGTCATCTTAGCCACCCGGTGATCCATTATGAGAACCTAGTGGTTCACAATAGTTTTTGGTACTTCAAGCTGACGATGGCAAATATCAGATCTTGATGACTTACCAAATAATAGCACTTTCCGTTGCCAGGTTCCTGGCTATGGGCAAGGATATTTGATTACTGCAGACTGAAATGATGTTTCTTGGTCGGCTGTCAGTGATTTCAATGGTGATACATTGGTGCAGGGATACAGTAGGACTTCGCTTGCCGCTTGCTACTTCTTTACTGCACGTCGTGATATGTTTTCCAGTGATCCGTCGGAGCTTTCTTCTTGCTGCGGGGGGGAACTGTGAGCCCCTTCTGATCATAAAATGGTATGACCGTTCATCACTTTCTGCAGAGACGTTGCCCCAACCACCAATATTTGCTACATAGCCACATTGTCGGTACACATGTGGATATAAATGTGCAGATATGTGCGATCTCATTTGAGGAACTTCCCTATCCCTAAACGCTTTAGGGGGTCATCAGGTCTCCTGGGGAACTGGATGGGTTGGGCGGGGCCAGTGTGAGAATCAATCAGCCTGTTGTTCGTTAGTGGTCATTCCGTGCGATCAGCTATCATCTAGCAATAAGAACCATGAAGCCAACATGTTGATATCCATGATCTACCATTACCAGCCGCTTCCACTCAACCGCACCCCTCACACCTCCTCACCCTCCTCACCTGTCCTTTCCCCTCCTCACGCCTTTGCTCCCCTCCTTAATCCCTTTTCACCCTTTGCGCCCCTCCCCTGCTCACCAACACTATTACCCGACCATCATCAACCATCATGAACAATGATTGACGATGGTCATCAACCATTTGAAATCATTACGCTCTCACTGCTACTGTGACCATGGATATCAATGATTAACGGTGGTCATCAACCACTACTCATCATTCGTGAAAACACTTATTCCAGCTGTTGGTAGTACATGTATATAATTGGCATAGTGATAGTAGTTACTCTAGCTGTTGGTTACCAACCCCCACCATCTACCATTCAAGCACTACTAGCCAGTATGATTGAATCAATCATTCGCCATTATCAATCATTCATCAACCATGGCTTAGTTCTTCGTCTCACTGTGTTATCATCAACCCGTCCCTATTACACAACCATCATTGACAATGATTAACCGCATACGATCCAGTACTGCCACTTAACAACGATGAATGAAAATGCATTAATCATGATTAACCATGCTTGCCAACCACTCCTCCCCGTTATATGCCACACTTCCAGCTGTTCAGCAGCTGCGTCCAGGCTCTGGAGGAGAATCACCGAAAAGCATCTGCGGAGCAGATGCTAAGGCCTGGCAGGGTTAAATGGGGAAGGAGGGGAAAAGGGGGAAGGACGCAGGATGGAAAATGCATTGTGAGTAAGCATGGTCCCACCCCATCATCCTCTGGTTGGTGATTATGACATTAGCACGAAACTGCTAAGGCTTTAGATGATTGGGATACTGGACCTCAACTAGCCTTGTATCCAGCAATGGTTGGTGTCCCATGCAGCCCCCACCACTCCTTGAGGTGGCGCGAAGAGGGCCGACAATTGCCCGCACCACCTGCCTCTGAAGGGCCACCGGCTCGAGTGCCCCTGATCGACCCCTATGCACCAGCCAGCTGCTACCCGGTGGCACCGGAGCCAGAGCCAGCTCCACCGGTGGCTCAACCACCACTAGTTCCACGACCAGCGGCTCAGCCATCGGTGGCGCAACCCCCGGGGGGGCAAC
>VSDK01029210.1:158796-174290 GCA_009767595.1 Symbiodinium kawagutii | reverse complement strand
CTGCTGGCCGAAACACCCCAAATTAAATTCTTGACAGCAAGCTTCCGGGAGATTTTCTGGTCACCTGATTACTGGACAGTGAGGAGCGTTCAGCTGGCTTGTCAAATGCGAGTCGCTTCTTGAAGTCCAGTCTCCTTCGGATCAATTAGCCTCCCCATGCGTTCCCATGGACGAATCCAGGGGTAAAACGACCACCAACAGTTGTGAACGTGGGATGATCCAGAACTGGTAGTGCAAGCGAAATGGTGGGTTCCCCCCTACTAAAGATCATGTTTGGCTGGCTCAAGGGTTACCAACAAATAAAGGAACTGCCATTTCTCACCAATTCTTGTTGGCAATCATTAGTTGACAGTGCTGCTTATGTTTTTTGCTGTCATGTTACAATGTTTAACGTAACAAACCATATACTTACCAGCTTGACAATGCTAATCTGTGGCCTTGAACCCCTATATTTCACCATCATCACGAGTCAACGATTCACAATTATTGCTAGCCATTGCAAACCATTTGTTTGAAAATCAACCCTCGCTAACCCGCATTTTTTTGAAATCAACCCATCATTAACCCCAATATCATCGAGCAACCATGGTTGACCCCAATCTATCATTATTTGGATGATTGTGCCAGCGACCAAGTAGGCCATTAGTTTGAAAAAGCCAAGCCGTCAAGCCAAATCAACCATCACGAACCTCAATAATTACCCACAGGCTTTTGCCCAGACTTCACATGCAGCCCCTGTTGACCACCCCTTCTCAGGAGCCAAGATCCAACACCCAGAAGAAGGTCGATCCACAAGGAGGAACGTTATCACGAGGGGTCAGGAAGGTAGTGGCGGGTATCAGGGCGGCTGCTAGGCACAAGAACAGCAGCAACACCAACAACAGCAATTGCATTGGCAAATGAACCATCACGGCCATCATGACCCAATGAACCCGGATTTGTTTATCAATGGGTATTGCACCCGAGAGTTGGCAAACTTATCGGCGATCCCTGCTAGGCCATGGTTTGCAATTGCTAGTAATTCATGGCTAAGAATGATTTGACGGCTAGAAAGGTTGATAGTGGTTGAGAATAATTTTATGGTGGCCAGCAGCGATCGATTATTGCTATCCATGCAGTAGTGGCTAATTAATAGCCATCAATATTGGTTAGGCTTGTTGATACAGTAAGTCCAATCAGTTACAGTCCATGTCTTTTGATGGCGGATATTTGGTACACGATCACGCTTAGTATTGGCTGGTATTGGTTAATGCAAGATTCCAAAAAAATTGAACAGCCTGTATTTGAAGGCTGGGAACATCAGCTATCTGTGGCACATTTGATGGTTTGAGGATGTTTTAGTTTCAGTTTTGTGACTTCCCGAAAGTCGTCAGGGCCAAGAGCGCTCCGACAAGTTGCCGTGTGACGAATGAACGGGGACATAGCATTTACTGATGCAACGATTCAGCAAAAGCAAGAAACCGATTGATTATTTTGGGCGTTGCACAATCCATTATAACTTACCATTGTATTCTACCGGCAAAATCATCAATGGCATATATGAAATGTGTAGTGCTTCGGGCAGGCTTGGTGCACATGTTCAACTGTTGAATGCAAACTCATATGCCATTTTGGCTCAAGGATTTGACATGCACATCTGAGCCAAAATAGCTTAAGGTGATTTGGGAGCATCCCTAGGAGAGTGCACCTCTCTTGAAAATAGAAGGACATCATCGCAGGGATTGCAGGTAAACGATCGAATCCCCAAACAGGTAAAGCCACAATTTTATTTTCTCATTTGCATTGACCGAATCGGCTGTATATAAACAATTGAGTTGCATTTGGGTAGGTTGAATCTGTGAGGGGGAAAGGGTTGCGGACATTGAATCCTGGAACCTAAGGTGGTGGCCCACACAAGGTTCACGCTCATTGCCACCCAAACTTTTGGAAGACTAGTAGCATATTTTAAGCCTCACCAGTTGTGGACATGACATCTACCTATACTCAGCATGTCCTTTTGACTATGTAAATTTTGCAAACAACGAACATTTGTTATATACATATTTACCTCATTGTTATATGTTTGCTTACACCGGTATATAGCGGTACAAAACATGCGTGCGCATATACACCATACGTATGCTTACTGCATATGCAGATAGGTGCATACGGAAACCCTCATATCCGAGGCCTAGATGAGAGTCATAGGTTGAGCCACGGCCCAGCAGACCTTTGCTTGTCCCCAGATGCCTGCTTCGATGTGGACACATTTTTACATACAAGACATAGATATTTGGAACTTTCGTATGCGGTCTAGCACTGCTCAGCAGCGAGTGATGCAGGCTTTTCTGTGGATGAAGCGGAACCTTCATTTGGATTGGGATTTTTCCCTTTGCCAGTCGAAGAGGAAGCGCCTGGGCAACAGATATGGCGTTGGGGCCAAGCAGGCTCCCACTGCTGAGGTGGCCATGTTTGTGTCGCTGGAGAAGACCTTGCAATCAGCAGCTGAGCATAGAGCTTCCCGTTGGCCTGTGCTGTTTGGAGCTTGGTGTCAGGTGTTGGGGGCAGTGAGACACCAGCACCTGCAGAGATCCATCCTCGTGAAGGTCACGTCTCAGAGTTGCTTCTTCGTGTGCACCCGAGGCAAGCAGAAGCATTCTCGCGATGGGTTTTGGTGGAGTGTGCCATCCCATTTGGTGACTACTGGGTACCCGATTGCGGAGCAGCTTGCCAAGGGTTGGCAAGAGTGGCTGCTGAAGGACAAGGGCCATGTTGGCCTGGTGGTGAACCCCAGCTCCGGTGAGCATGTGACAATGGCCGCAGCGAAGAGTTGCATTCAGTCCATCATGGGTCGAGTGCTTGGAGATGATGCAGGCCGGGTCACATCCAAGAGCTGGAGACAGCTTACCCTGGTGGTGAGGTCAGGCCTTTCTGCCACGGATCAAGTGGCCTTTGGCAACTGGTTGGATTCGTCACCAGGAGGCAGCACCTCCATACCTATGCGGTACTGCGGCAGCAAGCTGGAGCAGTCCACCTTTTTGCGACATGTGGTGCATTCCATGATTGGGCACTTGTCGCAAGATGCTTTGACCTTGGCAGAGCTCACGAATGCCCAGTTGGAGGCTGCTCGCACTTTGGCGGTGGATGATGCCACGGCGTTCTTGGACAAGCCGCCTGTCTTGTATCGAGAGTTTGAGGCACCGAAGGTGGCTTCAGTGTTGATGGCGTCTCCTTTCAAGCTCAAGACCAAGTTCGCTAAGAAGAGTGAGCCAGCTGGAGGTCCTCCAGTGGCACGTGAGGTGGTGCATCCACCAGGAGCCGCAGTTTCTTTGCCAGTTAGCAGGCCTCAGCAGGTGGAGAAACCCTCCAAGGTTAGTAAACCCCCGGTTGCCAAAGCTGCTGCCTTGGGGTCGATGACTCCGAAGTCGGCGCCTATGCAGCCAGCCATGGAGCGTACCTTGGATGATGACTATTTCAATCGCCTTGCGGAGCAGAGGTGGTCTAGGCCGGGCCATGCGGATCAGCCGGAGCCTCCGACTGTGGTTTGGAGGGGAGGTCCGGAGGGGCCGTTCCTGATCATTGGAGGCATCTTGACCTCCGCGCAGGCAGAGGAGTTGCAGGCAGAGGAGTTGGAGACCAAGAATGTGGGATTGGTCATCAACTGTTTGGGCCCAAAGGACCCCCGAGGCGTTCGCCCTGCAGCGGCTTGTGAGACGCGGTTTCCCGTTGGCCGTCAGGAGAGGGGCAAGCATTGGCCGCTGGTGAGACGCCAGGTAGGCCAAGCTCTGGCTGCTCAGGAGAGCATCTTTGTGCATTGCGCTGCAGGAGTGCACAGAGCTTCGGTGGCAACTGGAGCAATCCTGGCTTGCATTCAGGAGACAGCGCCTGATGAGGCCCTTGCAGCCATTGGACGTGTGAGAAGTGTGGAGCCTGAGAAGGCTCTGAGGGACACGGGCATGCGGAGGTGGCTTTATGAGGAAGCAGATCTTTCTCCGTTGCCTGGACTGGCAGTGCAGCTCCCAGTCCAGTTTGTGGCTTCCAGGCGTGCCCACTCACTTGGGGATCGGCTTATCACAAACTTGATTCCCTGGGGATCGGCTTATCACAAAGTTGAGCCGAGGATTGGCCAAGTGCAACTTGGAGGTGTTCCCCATCCTTCAGGTCAAGACCCTGGGAGAGCAGAGAGTGCAGGTTGTTAAGAAGCGCAGAATCGGTGAGAACTTGTACTACAGCTCCACGGGTGACGAGCATGAGGCGGAGAAGAGTGTGAGTAAGTACCTCGTTGGGCTGTACACCTACTGTTTGGGCTTGGCCATTGTGGGGGCAGAGAAGGTCGAGAATGCTCCGGCTGAAGCGGAGTCCTTGGCCACCAGCACTGTGGCATACTGCAAGGTACCATGGGACGTAGTGTACAAGTACCGCCACCGGGCAGTTTCCTTTGTGATGAAGCTCGGGGAGGGGCAGCCACATCGACTTCAGGTTCTTGAAAAGTTAGATCTAGCTGAGCGTACTGCTTGGGCCGCAGAGTTCTCCAAAGGAGCCAAAACTCTTGGGGCTGTTGTCGACGAGATATTCACGACTCGTGATCCGTTGTGGTTGCCCGAATCGCACATGCGGCCAGCAGAACCCACACAGGCACCTCGTGCACCGGGTGGACCCAGTGGTCGTGTTGGAGGAAACCAACTGGCCATTCATCTTAGGGACGGCAGGCCTCTATGTCAAGCTTGGCAGCACAACAAGTGTTCCCATCAACGTGAGGCTCGATGCAGCAACGGGGAGCATCTCTGTGCCCGGCCCTTGAGATCGGGGCGAGTTTGCGGGCATCCCGGCCATGTTGGCCAGAAATGTGAGAACAAACAGCGTGCCTACTGAAACACACCAGCTGGCACAGCTGAATCAGACCTGGTGGCATACCAGGAGAATTTGCATGCACTGCAGTCTGCTTGGTCAAAAAGTGCCGTCACTGATGATGACCGCCCAGTTTTCTTGGATGTTTTTTCCGGCCCTCGATTCCCGTTAGCTAAAGCATTTAGCTGGTGTGGTTGGAAAGTGATGCAACCAATTGACATCAAGCTGGACAAAGAATTCGATATCAATTCTACTCCTGTTCGCAAAGCCATAGGAGTGAGATTACCTGAGTGTCACCTTGTTTCCACCGCCATGGACTGTTCCACCAAAAGTCGCATCCGAGAGATTGCCATCCCTGGCAGGTCGAGTCCCCAACCTCTGAGGTCCGCCGAGCATCCGAGAGGGTTACCGGGGTTGAGTCCAGGAGATCGAGCTAGGGTTGAAGCAGACAATTCAGCTAGTGATTTTGTTCTAGCAGTTCAAACCATGATGCACAGGCAAGGGCGAGGAGCATTCAGAGAGAATCCCAGAAAAAAGTCATCACTGGAATGATCCTGTAGAGAAGCATTTGTATGAACAAGGTGTCTGGGACGACTGGAAGTATGACAGTTGTTGTTTATTGGCCACTCGACATAAGCGGCAGCTCATCCAACATAATCTGGCTGAATATAGCAAGCTACCCGAACTGATTTGTGCACATCACCATCATGAACATGAGTGGAGACCTCGTACCACAGCATCCGGTACATACTTTCCCAGCGCGGAGGAGTCCGAATACACAGCCTCACTGAGCTTCAGTTTGGCCGTAGCAGCAAGCTACTGGGCAGTCCGGCAAGGATTCGGGAAGTTGAAGTTGGGCAGCATGCCCACCGTTGAATGTTCAGGTGATCGAGTTGGATGGTTGGACTTGCCAGCTAGCACTTTTCGTGAGGACTCTATGATTCCTACAGCCATTCAATGTGGGTATAGCCCCCAGCACGGTAAGTACTCCAAACTCCCTGCCCGAGTTCAGGTGTTGGATGTGTGGAGCAAAGAGAAAGGTTTACCCTCAGATGTCTTGTATGCTGGACATGGACACTTCAGGCATCGATTGCCGTGTTCACACTGGTGCAACACCTTCAAAATTGGGCAGGATGGATCCCCTGTAGTTGTGCTCCTCAAGTTCATTGCAGGCATCGATGAGTATTTGGCTGGGAAGAATCTTGAAGAGTTGATTGGCAAAAGAATTGCATGTGACTGTCCTGTAGGACAGCCCTGTCATGTAGACGTGCTGATTGCCAAGGTCTATGAGTCCCTTGAGGCCCGAGCTCACCCGAAGAGGCGCAACCCTTGGCTAGGGCCTGTTCGAATGGTGAAAACATCTCCGGTAGCGTTTACCCAAGCAGCAATTGTAGCTGGCATCCGATCGCAGTTCCCAGATGTTACCTTCTATGGAGTGTCGTGGCCCCCTATCGCTCACCTTGTCAATGACGATGTGTTCATGGAGTTTCGAGCTGGGCCTGCCCACCAGCCAGTTGCAGCAGATGGGCCCTTAGGCCCGGAAATCCTGCAGCGTGTGGGTGTGATTGGGGGAAGAGCAGCTTTATCTGAACAATCTGGATCAGGACCACAACGGAATGCACTCCCCCCCGTGGTCCCATTTGGTCTGACACCCCTGGATCATTTCCATGCATGTCTTGCTTTGCACGATCAAAGTTTGCCGATGGAAGCACCCCAAGTTGCAGATTGGGACTTGCACTTTGCTGCAACATGCATGGCTGAAGCTGCCCATAGCATCCAAGCTGTTAGGCCGAAAGCAGCTCGCGTCATAGCTGACTTGGGTAAGAAGCTGGAAGCTGTCTCCCAATACCTGAGGTCGCAACAGCACCCTGAGGTACGCCAGGTCAATCCAGCTATCCACCTGGCACTCATTGCTGTCCTTGTGTTGGTCATGCATTGGCCAGATAGTAGCCTTTGCGCCAAGCTCTTTCGAGGGTTCGAAGCTATTGGTCATGTTCCTGCCTGTGGAATCTGGGGAAGTCAGGAAGTAGACTACGTCTCCATAGAAGACATACTCAAGGACGCCTGTGGGGATGGCCGGCAACTGGTGCAGTCTCTACACAGTGGGCCCGACGATCAAGTCATCATCGACGCGGAGAAGCCGATGAAGCCAAGCATTGGTGCACGCCTGAACGCCCTGTTGCAGAGATCAGTCAGCATGCTTCCAACTGCAGACTTATCAAGAGATTTGTCATTACTCAGAGTTCTGGCAAGAAAAGAGTCATCGACGACGCAGCAGCCGGTGGCCAGTCCCGGCTAAGTCAAGACGGCAACCACCTTAGATTTTGCTCGGCCTTGCAACCGTGCATCCACTTGAAATGCTTGGAGAATGCACTGCAACAACGGCACCGTAGTGTGCTGCAGCCAGGCCTTGGAGTTTCCACGATTGGAGAAGATCTCGCTGATGCCTATAGGAAGATCCCCATGTTACCTTCACACAGCTATTTGTGTTTGGTAACGTATTGGCATCATGGTAGGCGGTGTGCCATGTATCGTCGATACCACAGTATGCTCTTTGGCCTACCTTTGGCAGTATCTGCATTCAACAGAGTCTCCTTTTTCCTCCAAGCTGTGGCTAGAAGGATTCTACGCATGCTATGCAGCTTGTACTTCGACGACGTCACTGCGCAGGACTTTGATGCGATCGCGCTGCAGGCGCAACAAACCCTGGAGGAGACCATGGCTATCATCGGGTTCCCCTTCTCAGAGGAGAAGAGGCAAGAGCCTTCGAAAAGTGGAGACTTTCTTGGAGTAGTCCATAACTTCGATGTGACAGCCCAACATCCGTTCATCCATCTTTGGATCCGACCAAAGCTCTTAGAAAAGATCCATGATCTCATTGATACAGCTTTCCAGAGTCGCAGCCTTGCACCAGGCATCGCTGCCAAGTTGTTTGGATGCCTGACGTTCCTTAGCCACGCAGCCTTTGGAAAAATCGCTAGGTCAGGACTAGTAGACATCAAAGAGCGTCAATACGCCAGCACCAGTGTCCTTACACCAGAAATTGCAGATGCACTGCGAACCATCAAGCAGTTGCTGCATATGAAACCCAGCCGCATGGTACCCGTCTCCCAGTCATTTCTCTTGCGACTCATCGGACCATCCGATGCAGCTCATGAAGGTGATGCTTTAGGCACAGGAGGATTTTTGTTCATAAATGCTAATAAGCATAGAACCGGAGCTGTCGTCGAGGTCACCAGAGAGGTGCACAACCTTTGGGGCAACCAACCAACAGTGATCGCCCAGTTGGAGCTGCTCATGGTCTTACAGGCCGCACTTCAATTCCCAGATGATTTTAGGGACAGTGCTTGTATCTGGTTTTGCGATAACATCGCTTCTTTGATGAGCCTTGTTAAAGGCAGATCAGATGTCCCAACGTTGGATCACATGAGCCGTATGGTCCATTTGCTGATGTTTCACCTCAGGTGTTATACATGGTATGAATGGATCCAGAGCGCAAGCAACTGGAGTGACGGCATCAGTCGAAACGGGTTCCAAGACACATTCTGGAGGCAGGAGCAGTTCACAGTCATAGCGTCGCATGTCTCTACGTTGATTTGGCACCTGGACCTACCCACACTTTCACACGTGTTCTCGTTTTTGTAATCTCTTGAAATGCTTTGGATAGGAATGCATTGGAGTCAAGTAGCCCCTTCCTGTGTAGCAGGTAAGGGGCAGTGGCAGCAAGCCACACAGGTCAAGAAGACCGTTCCTTGTATGGGAACGCAACCAAAGCTATTTGGAGATTACTCCTTTGGATCAGAAGCGGAAAAGCCAAGATAAAAAGGAGCGTTGACCTCTTTGAGTTCAGTCGCACAGTTGTGAAATGTGTAGTGCTTCGGGCAGGCTTGGTGCACATGTTCAACTGTTGAATGCAAACTCATATGCCATTTTGGCTCAAGGATTTGACATGCACATCTGAGCCAAAATAGCTTAAGGTGATTTACCTTTCTTTTCTTTTTTCCCTTCCCCCCCACCCCTCGAGGCTTCATAGGATTTCCCCCTATGAAGTACTTGTCAAGTAGCCCCTTCCTGTGTAGCAGGTAAGGGGCAGTGGCAGCAAGCCACACAGGTCAAGAAGACCGTTCCTTGTATGGGAACGCAACCAAAGCTATTTGGAGATTACTCCTTTGGATCAGAAGCGGAAAAGCCAAGATAAAAAGGAGCGTTGACCTCTTTGAGTTCAGTCGCACAGTTGTGAAATGTGTAGTGCTTCGGGCAGGCTTGGTGCACATGTTCAACTGTTGAATGCAAACTCATATGCCATTTTGGCTCAAGGATTTGACATGCACATCTGAGCCAAAATAGCTTAAGGTGATTTACCTTTCTTTTCTTTTTTCCCTTCCCCCCCACCCCTCGAGGCTTCATAGGATTTCCCCCTATGAAGTACTTGTCAAGTAGCCCCTTCCTGTGTAGCAGGTAAGGGGCAGTGGCAGCAAGCCACACAGGTCAAGAAGACCGTTCCTTGTATGGGAACGCAACCAAAGCTATTTGGAGATTACTCCTTTTGATCAGAAGCGGAAAAGCCAAGATAAAAAGGAGCGTTGACCTCTTTGAGTTCAGTCACACAGTTGTACAATACAATGGCTGAAGGGTTTTCTATACTGCTGACTTCTATGCGAAGTAAGAAAACATATTATCAGAGTTCATCTTAACGCCCCTCATGTGTGAATCCTTGTTAGCCAGCCATTAAAATCTCGTGAAGGCGTTTTCTTTGTGTTCCCTGACGGAGATTTGCAAGAAGTAGAGCTATCATTCTATGAAGTTGTTAGCGTAGCCTCATAGGCTGAAGCCCGCCCATAGCTTCCTGTCCTTCCCATATGTGCCCTGGGTTGCCCTCCGTTGTCCAGAGGAGTTGCTGATGCGTTCCTCGGCGCGACATCTTGCCTAAACCTGTGGAAATACGCAGGAAACAAAGTGGTACTTTCTTGGAGGTTGCGGGGACGGAACCCTGCCAGCATCAATACTTCTTTGACCTGATTTGGTGTTTTAATAGGGAACCCTAAAAATGGCTGGTTGTTACCATATATGGCTGATAAGGGATGATTTTGGGGGTCCCGTATGACACACATTTGCACTATCACCACCATGACTATATATGCTTTCCCTAGCTGACTCAACAGTTTCATCCGACTCGGTACCTCCCACGCTGGATCTCCCAAGTGCCCCCAGCGGGCCACTGGTAGCAACAGCGACCAAGGAAGGCCGACGAGGGCTAACCAGTAATGATGTGGCACACGGATGCATGTGGCGTATACAGAAACAGAATGAGATGGCGCGCGGAGACTTGTTGACATAACCAGTACGTAATACATATTGTATATTGTATATTTTTTAATATAGCTAGATTTACATATATTTCTTTTTAATCTGTTGATTTATTCATTTATTTATTTATTTGTTTATTTCCAGATTTGTAACTCACCCCTCTTGTGTGGCTAAGAGTCGCCATCCCAATGGGCTCGAGAGATGTATGCACTGAGGTCGGTTCAAGAGGTTCAAGAGGAGGACCTGGAAGGCCTGCAGGGGGAACCAGATAAACAGATATGGCTATGGGTCAATATTATCCAACCAACCAACCAATGGTGAACTAGCTGGTCAATGTCAAAGAATAGGGGATAAGAAGCAACAATAGTAGTGGATATCTCAACTACATGGCTATGGAGTTGTTTTGAATTGTTTGAAGCGGGTGGCTGGTCAGCTGTAGATACAAGCACACAATAAGCACCAACAGGGATATCACCAGCAGTACAGTACGTTATAAGAAAGATTTGTAGGTGTGGTCATCCAATTGTTACTTGTTGATTCTTATGTACTCTAATCTGTGCAATGATAATTGCATGAGCACTTTCGCAACCATATCATGACACTTATAACTGGGTCCTACTGGCCCTTCCTGGACGGCCACCATGACCCCAGGTGTGCCCTTGCGGGTCTTACGCAGCCAGCCGCGCAAGAGTCGTGGGGCTGGGCTCCTTTCCTGGGGTGCGAAGACGGAGCAGTGAGCGGAGCCTGTTAGGTGAGCGGTGGTCGAGAACCATGTTGGTCGTATTTAGGTCTGTGTCAGAGATGAACCAGCCATTAACTGTCAATACAAGATATGTTCAATATCACAATAATGTACCTATCTTATCATGTTTCAACTGACGTCTGATCTATAATCAGCTGACATAGGTTGACAATTCAAGATAGGTTATGAACCAGCCATTGTCAAAAGTGTTTGGAGACATGATGAGAGATATACCTTTCAGCATCAAAGACTGTGTGTGCTTTTGCTTGCCCTTCACACATGGACAAACAGAGGAGTAAAGGCAATGGCATATTGACTGCACCAGCTCATGGATTCAGTTCTGGGTGCCAAACAGCAATGCATGTGCCTCAGTAGGTCAGTGCTTGATTCACAGATGTTGGCGTTTTACTTGGACAATTGATTTAGCGCATGATCTTGTGTAGGGAACTCGACCTTGATGAGTTTCGATATCTCCCCAAGTGGAACTGACATGTCCTTTCTCTCTCCCCAATGTTTGCTATACCTTTGTCTCTCGCCGCTCACCAGCGCGACACGAAAAGCCATTGCCGAAAGATCTGCGCAGCGCGTCGCTCCCAGTCGACTGGGAATGCCCTTGTGATCCAACATGATATCACCATAACCAAGCACAACAGTTAACCTGCCATCAATCCAGGGGGTCAAGCCTCGATTGCCTTCCCCAGACAAACCCTTCAACTGCAGTGCCCCAAATTCAGTGGTGTTCGCGACAAATGATGACCATCCAACATGCAGTTTGGCACGTACCTCATTGGTGTATATTGGTATAGCCATGTGACTAGTGTATACTACTGGCTGCCGGTTGGGAGAGAGCGATTTGGAGCCAGGGGTAACCGCCCTTTAAAGGGCCTTCCAAAGGCGAGCTCAGGAGCGCTAGACTCGTGTAAGTATCGCCTCGTAGGCACTCGTCACCAGCCGCACTCCGAGTTACCAAGTGATATCCAAATCACTCGCCAGCTTCCTATAGTCATTGCTAAGTGGTGCATCCCATGCAAGATTATACGAGGTGGGCCCCCCACTTATAGTTATAAATAGACAATTTTGCATAAGTTGGTCAAAAAGCCGTTTAACTATAGTTTAATCTAAGTCGTCATAACTGGTTCCCAATACCAACTTAGCTAACTAGGAGGCCGACCAAAACATAGTCATTCCTAACCAACAGCTCCCAAGATGCGGCTGGGCACTCGCATTCAGTTCCGAGCTGCGGAAGCTTCGCATCGCAGCTCATGAGGAGGCGCACCCTGGAAGCCACAGCCCGGGGTGAGGGTTCGGAAGCTATGAATGGCGAGCTGGCGAGCTGGGTGAGAACCTGTGGTTCATGACTTGGTCAATGGGTGAGAACCAATGATGTCATAGGTCATTTCTAACCAACCAGAGTGATAGTAACGGTAATTCTACGGTTGATGTTGATGGTCAATAGTGATAGTGAACTGTGGTTGATTATGGTCGGACAATGGTTGATATTAAGGGATAATCAAGGACCAACAAGAATAGGGATAAAACAAGTATCTCTGGTGAGCTGGGGGATAACCAACCCTCCAAAAAGTGGTTGCGTGAACATCCTGGATTTTGGTCATTGTTTGCATGCTCACCAGGAAAAAGTAGCGGTTTGATCCGCAACCAAATGGTAGGCATCGCTCATCAGGGTTGGTGCTATTTCGTCTCTCTTGACAAGCAACATTTGCAACTACTCCGCGAATAGTAGGAGTACTATGGGAACACACTGAACGAAAGTGTTGTGGCACACAGCAACGAATAGGGGTTCTATGGCCATGATGTTTTCGTGTTGGATGTGATGTGCTGGAAAGCAATGCAACACATCAAGGTCTACAAGAGCTGGGCACATACCACCAGGTGGTGTCAAGCTCCTTTGTTGGGCACCGAAAATGTGGCTTTCCCATGAGTTGGGCCAAGGGTGCCCAAGGCCATGGTTCTCCTACACCAATATTGGAAGTTGTAATTTGTGAGAAGCATAGCCAAAGCCCTGTGATCATCTATGATCCCTACAGGTGGGTGCATAAGGATGGTGGTTTCTCAAAATAGGGGTACTCCCCAAATCCTCCTTAATGCTTGTATCAACTATAGTATATACTAAACCCTATTTGGAGAACCCCTGGATGGCTTGTGACTTCATGAATGCCCCATGCGTAGCTCCATGCTGAAGTAGCTCGTAGCTCTGCCAGATGGCCGCACGGGAGCAAACGCAAGAGGCGCGCTGCGCGGCGCGCGATTGGAGCTCCCGGTCAACTTCCACCAGTTCGACCTTGGAATGAGCAGACCAGCAACCATGGTCGAATAATCCAGTTGCGTTCTGAGAAAAAGTGAAGCAACACAGAAGTAACAAGCGAATCCAGCGACAAGATCGGCAATTTCAATAAGTGAAGATTAGCAACCCTTCACGTGTGCATCGAAGGTGTGTCACTTCCCATAAGACTTCATTCGTTTCCCTTTGTGCAGCTGAATCCCAGGTGGAGGCCCAGTTCACCACTGCTTGGGGTGTGGTGAACTGCTGATTTCAGCTGGGCGGAAAGCACCATGGGTCATGAAAGCACAGCTCATCATGGTGTCTTGACTTCTTGAAAGATCACACGCATGGGGTCGTCATCAACCAACCAACCAACCAATCAATAAATCAATCAACCAATCAATCAACCAATCACCATAATACCCCCTATGGTTGCTTATGGCTTATGATTTTCTGTAGTTAACCATCAATGAACCATTGGTATCCGGTGCCCCTCCCTTGGCTCATTAGGAATCACCGGTGCCGGGTCTCGGTGCCCAGGCGTTGCTTCAGATGTGCCTAGAGCTGGGCCAGACTTTGCGTGCCTTGGCGGCCACAGCTGTGGTCAGAATTCGTTAGTCATGTTTATTAACGGTTAGCACTGGTTAGATAGTGATGACGAATTAATGTAGATAACTTTTTGGCGGGAAATTGAAGTTCACCACCCTTTTCGACAGGTAAACCAGCTATAAATGATTGATTTTAAGGTTCCTCCGTTTCCAGGAGAGTGTGCCTACTGAGGGCATACCCAATTCAATGAGCAGCTAGTCTCTTCCTAGCACTTTTCCGCCTATATCAGATCACATAAACCACTAAAAAACTATTGAAGGTCAACTCTCAGATATTCCTATGGCCATCACTCACATCATGAACTGGTCCTGTAATTCGCGCTAGGGATTAGTTACATTTAAGGGATTGTCTTGCTGCAGTCAAAGGTAAGGCATGTGATTGCGAGGTGATGTCGTCCACACATACCAGGTGTGACTGTAGATTCACAAGACGTTGTCGTATTGATGCAGTTGATGTGTTGTTTGGCAACTGCTCAATACCAACAATCCCAAGAACTGGCCGGCGAACATCCCCACGAAGACGATTAATGTGTGGAAAGTTCACAAGGACTATGGGGTTGTGATCCACAGCAATTTGGAAACCAGCATGTTGCACCCATCAAGCATCACTAAGCATGATTATATAACATTTATCCATGAAGAAGTATCATCACGCATCACAAACCACCATTGACCATCATTAACCGTTAGTTGTTCTTAAGCATCATTAACCGATCCCCCCCTCCCGCGCCGCGCCTGCCACGCAATTTGCACTATAGTCCCCAATACTGCAGTTGCCATTTCTAATCATCACCCTCCGGGTGTCGCTGCCAGGGAATTTTTTTTTGATGCCTATTTATTTTTTTTGATTGGGCTCCCGGGAGTTGATATTTTGGACAGTTCCAGCAATCCGCCAGCATTGTTTTTTTTGTTGATCTCTATTTATGTTTGTGATGCTTACCCATTATTTTTTTTGATCCCTATTTATTTGTTTGATCCTGCACCTGCACTAACCGGCATTCTCTATCATTATCAATTAGGCACTATTAAGCATTGTCAATTGTTAATGATCAATCATGGTTAAATCATTATATAACAATCGCTAACAATGATTTTGAATCATTACAACCTACCATCATTATTGATAACATGGATATTACTTCAATGATGATGTATACATATACATCATCATTAACCATCATTAAACTATCATAAATCACCATTAGCCATCATCAAACTATGATAAATCATCATTATGATGCGTCACCGATGATTCCACTCGGTCATTCCAAACCATCCCACGTTCTCCACCCCGCCGTGCCGACGCGTTCTCCGCAGGTGCCGACGTGGACTTGGAGCTGAACGCTCGCTCTGAGGCCGAGGCTCGTGCCGGCGTGTATCCACCGGTTGTGGTGGCTGTCCAGTTTGCAGGTTAAGTGATATATATAGACAGTTAACCATAGCAGTTAATAGCAGATAAAAGGTAGTGAATAGACAGTAATATGGCGATGGAGAGAGAGAGAGAGAGAGAGACAGTTAATAGCAGTCAATAGACAGTTAATAGCAGTTAACCATAGCAGATAATGGTAGTTAATGGTAGTTAACATCAGTTCATACCAGTTATTTTCATTTGTATAGCAGGTAAATGGTAGTTAATAGCAGTTAATATCAGTTAATAGCTACTGGTTAACTAATATAGCAGTTAATATCAGTTAACCATAGCAGGTAGTTAGCCATAGTAGTTCAGCAG
>VSDK01029210.1:126094-158781 GCA_009767595.1 Symbiodinium kawagutii | reverse complement strand
CTAAAGCCACAGGGGACCCAAGAAATGGTTGGTCATCTACTGTAAAGGCTTGATAGTGGATGCTTTGTGTGTGTGTGCCCCGATTTTGAGAAACCCCCATTTGACAGTTCAAGTTAAACCATTGGGCAGAGTAAAACCATTGGTGACAGCAACGGCTGTCCATTATCCCGTGCGTTAGTTGAAGGTGAACCTTGGGTAATCACTATTGACAGGGGTGGTCAAATAGAGGGGTTGTAAGGTTGAGTATATGCGTAGTTCTTGTTGACAATAGGTCGACTAGTTTACCATGTTTGATGGATTCTGCTAGGAATTGCATGGTTCGAAAGTCGTGCATACTTTTAGGTCAGAATCAGCTAGGATTAGAGGTATAGACAACAGTTTGAGGGTAGATCCAGGGATGCGAACTTCTGTTTTTCTGGGGTCATGTTTGATCCCGCAATGCCAAGCCCAATGAATTTACCCGGGTCAGGATATTTGGGATAGAACTTATGACCCAGGAGTCAAGACTCATCTATATAGGTGAGAAATATGAGGAAATTGGTAGCCGTCTTGTGACCCATTGATATAAGGATATTTGACACACGGTGATCGCTTCAATTGCTTCGACTGCATCACTGACAGTCGATTTGAAATAATTCCTTGCAGTACGTTCACTGGCTGCACGCACAAGCAAGCTTCACTCGGAGGGATGGGCCAAAACCAGACATAAAAACCATTAATGATCACCTGATAAGGCTCAACTGAAGCCAGCATTTAGCTGGCTCAATTGGGTTGACAACTAAAATCAGGACCCCTACTTATTCATCCCCAGATCTGCGGCCAAGACTCGGCGCTTCCCCAGCAGCAACAGCGACCAGGACGCTATGGTAAGCTTATTGTCAATGATCCGAAATTATTTTGAGAAAAAATTGGCGGTTGGCAGGGAGCTACAGAGCCAGTGGTATCCCTATGGCCAAAGGAAGAGCTACAGAGCCAACCGGAATGAACCAAATATCTTTACATATTTTTGGATTATCTGATTTAATAGGTTAATATAAGATCCTTTTTTTTTGCAAGAAATAGAAAATAAGAATTATATTTAATTTTAGAAATATGAATTTGAATATAACAAATACTATATTCTAAATATGTATAAATATATGTTTAAAAAACATAAAATTATAACATTAACAAATATATCGAAAATCTTTATTTATATGAATAAAGTATTTTTCGTAAATAAATTGTGTAGGTTATTTTATGCAATATATTTTTATTGAATTACTTGAATAGAATATATTTTAAATAAGAATAGTTTAATAAATAAGACAAGAAATTGAATATTGAAATATGAATTATTTTTCAGATATATTTTAATTCAATACAAATAATTCTAAATAAATATGTTTAAAATTTGGTTTTTAATTTATTTAAAAAAATATATCTATTTCAATTTTGAATATATTAAGAACTATGATTATTTACATTTTAAATGTATTAAAAAATATCTATTTCAAACGTATAGAAATAAAATTGTCATTTAAACATTTAAAAAATATGTTCCATCTTTTATATAAATAAAATATTGATTTACAATTTAATATATATCTTAATATATAGGTTCAAATTTTAAACATATATATATATAGAGAAATATCTATATATATATATATTTGATTAATTAGTATGTATTTCATAGTTTAAGTTTTTTTTAAATGATAATAGTATTTAAAAAATTGAAATATATAATTTAGTGAACAAATTAGTTGAGCATTAGATTCATTTATGTATGTACTTACGGTTTCTCGTGGATAAACACGAAAATACTCCGATATGCACCGCAGCTTCGGCTTAAAGGTGAATGATTAGCCACCCCCTGCACATAGACCATTGCGTGTGCAGTGCGTGTCGGTGTCTCCGTCGGATCAGGGAGGTACTGGCTGAAGGTGGCAGATATCAGGGCTTTGACACTGCGGCTGAAACTAGGTTGCGTTTGCTGGAATCGGATCTGCGGGACGACCTGAGCAGATACTCCAATCCTGTGGTAAAAGGACCTCCTGCAAACTTTGTGCAACCTGGGGCAGGGACTCCGGGGACTACATCGGCTCCATCGTGGCCTCCGAAGGCTGCACAACAACTAGGGGAGAGTAATCAATCTTTCTCCCATCCTGGTCCCTGGAACCCTCTGCCATTTTTTGGACCTCCATTTGGTTTTCCTCCTCATTTGCGACCACCTCCTCCTCGACATGAACCTGCACCTGGGCCTCCTCCAGAACAACCTCAAACCGAACATAGGTCGACTACACCAAAGGGAGTGGCACAAACTCCCATTGCACCCGGACTGGCCAAGACTGAGGGTAAAGCCAGCCCTCCTCCTCCTCAGGTGCCCGTTAAGACTGAGCCCACAAAGGAGGACGAGACCACCACTCCAGGTGTAGTGGACCCACAGCCGGATAGATCAAGAAGGAGGTCAAGAAGAAGGAGAAAGCGAAGCAGACAGAGCAGATCAAGGAGGAGACGCCACTCTCGATCCTCGAGAACTTCCCTTAAGACCGCTGAAAGGGAAGAAAAGGAAGAAAAGGAGAAGTCAGAGGAGCGAGGAAAGGAGAAGAAAAGTCGCCCCGAAGGCGTTCCGGAGCCTTTGGAACCTCCTCCCAAACCACATCAAAGGGAGGCAGAGGCACCTAAGGCCTGGCCAGGAAGAAATCCACCCCAAAGTTCATCGGGGTATCGAGGAAGAGGCTGGATAGGCCCAGTCCCCCGGTCAGACCACCCAAGGTGGACCCAAGGGAAGAATAAAGGAATTACAAAGAGAGCGAAACAAGAGAGGTACGATAGGAATACCCGCCGGTAAGAAGGAAAGATGGCTCCTAAACTTAGGAGACCAGCTGCAGCAGCTGCTGCCAAGGGTGCCCCGAGGAGAAGGGCAGCCATCCCCAAAGCTGTCCCCAGACTGAGAAGACCAGCTGCTGCTCCGCCACTTCCTGCAGAGCCAGAGAAGAAACTCCGCTTCATTAACTTGGCTGAGTTACCTTCGAAGAAGCTTTGGAAGGTGGTCAATGGATCCTACTATGGAAGGCCTATAGAAGTGGTAGGCCGGATGGTGGATGCAAAGCTGGAACATGGCCAGATCTTTGGCTACATGAAGGTTTCGGGCACCCGGGATGAGGAGCTGCTTCGAGTGCTGACGGGGCAACCCGATAGGGTTTTGAGGGTGCATCTTTGCGAAGAAGGGTGTACTGGTACTCTGTCATCTGAGTTGCTCATTCATGGGGTCTCCTATGTCGAGGTGGAAGAGGATGGAGAAGCATGGTTCAAGAACCTTGAGCTTGCCGGAGGAGCAGAGGACGAGAATGAAAGACTTCGAGCTGCTGCCGAGATGAGGGCGGCGGAGCAAAGAAGGGAGAAGGAGGACTCTCCCAAAGAAGTAAAAGGTGCAGAGAAGAAGGACAAGAAGCGTAAAACAAAGAAGGAGGAGAAAGAAAAGAAGCTTGCAAAGAAGGCGGAAGAAAGAGCTGAGATTCCTACTGACTTGGAGGTGGGGCAGAGACCCCTTAGTGAAGTCTTTTGTGGGACAGGCCTGGACCCCAACCTAAAGTCCCGCGAGAAGATTCACAGCAAAGCTAGAAGACTGGGGCAGTCCAGCTCTAGCAAAAAGAAGAAGAAGAAGAAAGGGAGCAGCTCTTCGGAGGGCTCCCAGACGGGTTCGAGCTCTTCGACGTCTTCGACCGTTAGCGAGGAAGGTGAGCTCTTTGGGACCGAGAAAAGACTCTCCGTAATCTGGAGGAAGTGCCCGGGCACACTAGCTGCAAAGGCGGTGCAGGAGGCGAAGAGGTCACTGGTCACTCAGGCTGGCACTATGTGGTCCGAGGAGAAACATAGCCTGCCCCCGGTGATGACCCAATATGGCCGTGCCAACTTCCTCGAACGGATGCCGCCGGCTATGGCACAAGAAGGACTGACGGTGTGCCAATGTTTAGACCTCTTACTGCTTGGCAAGATCGGGGCTTGTGCAGACGTTTTGAGCCAACGCCTGAAGTCCCTAGAGTCGAGTTCGAGAGGTGCCCACTATACTGTGGGGAGACAGATGGAGCTGGTGAGGATGGACCAAGGAGGAATCTCAGCAGACCAGGAAGCCCTCGATGCAGCTAAGAGGGCCAGAGAAGAGGAGAAGTTGCGCACCCTCACAACGAGAGGCCCCAGTGGAGGCAAAGGTTACGAAGGAGGGTATGGAGGAAAAACAAGAAAAGGGAAAGACAACAAGGGTGCTACTAAAGGTCGTCAAGATGATGGTGGAAAAGGCAAAGGAGGAGATGCCAAGAAAGACGATAAAGGAGGATGGCAGAAGAAATAGAAGAGAAAGAAAAACTTCATCACCATCTTGGCGACAGTAGTAGCACAGCAGAAGAATCACTTTCCCAACAAAAAGGAAGAAGTTTCCTGAAGAGAGAGAGGAGCGTCGAAAGGAGGATGGAAGAGAGAGGTCAGGTGGAAGAGCCCAGTGCAGAGGAAGTGGAAGAGCTGATCCGAAAAGCAAGTGTCACCGCACAGTTCATCAAAGGGAGTCGGGTGGAGCCGTCTTCGTCTGACTCCCAAGTGTTTCACCGATGGTTGAAGCGAACCATTGAAGCGTTTTTTCAAAAGTTTGGAGAGGAACCAGCCCTCGCTGATGTAGGCCAGGTCATCCAGGATGTGCTGACTAAATTTCATGATACTGACACGTGCAGACCTTCGCCCAAGGCAGGTAGCAGAGATTTATTCCCTCTATCTGCTGCAGGATATCCCGGTGACCTAGGCCCTCGGCATGCTGCTTTTTTGGCCTTGATCGAAAGCCTAAACAGCTTAAACGGGGTAGCTCCCCAGGCACGGTCTTCACCGACTTGTGATCGAGTCGTGAAAAAATTGGCTGAAGATGTGCGGCAGGCGGATTTCTTGGAGGAGAAGCTTCCCCCTATAGATTTCAAGCAGTTTTTCACTACACGTGGGGTGGATTATAGCGGAGATGAGATTAAGCTTGCTATGCCTTTATCATGGGAGAGTCTGGAGCCGTCCCTCCCAGCTCAAGTAGCTACCCTTAAGTTGGAAGATTGTTGTGAGTTAGGGGTACGCTATTATGTGGACAACTTCGAGCGGTATCTGGTAGACCCTGATGATATGGTGCTTGGTAAACCCCCCAAGGTTATGGTGGACAAAGGGGAATGGAAGAAGGTTGCAAGTGGCTTGTTATCCCGGGGCATTTGTGGAGTGATGCCCGTTTCTCAGTTGTTTCACGTGGGTGATCAGCCATTATTGAACGGACTTTTTTCTGTATCCAAGCAGGAGTTCAAGAACGGTGTGGAACTGGGAAGATTGATTATGAACCTGCGACCCTTGAACTCCTTGTGTAGGAGTCTGGTGGCTGATACGGGTACCCTGCCTTCAGTCACCAACATGTCAGCCTTCTACCTGGAAGAAGGGCAGCTGCTCACTATGTCCTCTGAGGACATCCGCTGCTTTTTCTACATCTACCAAGTCCCCAAGGCCTGGGAGCGGTACCTGGGGTTCGCTATGGAAGTGGATGATGAGCTGGTGCCTCACCAATGGAAGGGCCAGCGGTGCGTGTTGGTGTCCAAAGTATTACCTATGGGATGGATAAACTCCGTAGGGGTTGCTCAACACCTGCATCGTGTTGTAGTTCGGCGTTGTTTGCATGAACAGCTTCCTCACATAGGTGGAGAGTCGGAAGTCAGGCGGGATAAACCTTTTACTCAACATCATCATCTGTTTCGAATTTATCTCGACAATTTCGATGAGTTGAAGAAGGTAGATGCTGCTACAGCTGAACTCATTGAAGGATCTACTTCGGAACTGGTACATAAGTTGAGGGGAGCCTATTTGGAAAAAGGGCTCCCAAGGCATGAAGGTAAGACCGTTTCTCAGTCATTCCAGGCCGAAATCCAAGGAGCATGGGTAGATGGTAAGAAGGGTATTGCCATGGCTAAACCTTCCAAAATCGCCAAGTACGTGAAGTTGACCTTGGAACTGTTGCTGCGGGGCCGTGCCAGTCAAAGGGAGCTTCAGGTTGTGGGAGGAGGCATGGTATACCTTGCCATGTATCGAAGGCCTTTGTTGTCTGGCTTGAATCAGATTTGGAAGGCGATTGTACACCTGGACAAAAGACCTAACAGTCGCTTGGTTTTGCCCAAGCCTCTTGTGCTTGAGCTTCTGCGGTTTGTTGGGTTGCTCCCGTTGGCGGTTATGAGGTTCCGTACAGGCTTTGATTCTGAGGTTACAGCTAGTGATGCTTCGTGCTCAGGGGGAGGTGTGTGTGTGTGTCCAGAGGCCTTACACCCTATGGTTTGGCAGCGGCGTCCAGTTCAGTGCGTGGGGATGTCCCTGAGCAACATGACTTTTGCCAAGTACTTACTATTGGATTATTTGACGGTGTAGGAGCCTTGCGGATTGCGGCGGATGTGCTTAACCTACCACTCGCCGGACATATCTCCATTGAAAAGTCTCCAGAAGCTCGCCGAACTTTGGAGTCGTTTTTCCCGGATTGTGTTTGGGTAGATGACGTCGAGCTTGTGACAGCTGATATGGTAAGCCAGTGGTCCCTTTCCTACAGTATGGTATCCCTGGTTTTGGTAGCTGGAGGGCCTCCTTGTCAGGGTGTGTCCAAGCTGAACTGTGATAGAAAAGGAGCTCTAAAAGATGCTCGCAGCTCGTTGTTTACTCACGTTCCGCGGATAGCCGAACTTTGCAGACAACATTTCCCTTGGGCTATGGTTAAGACCTTGGCTGAGAATGTGGCCTCTATGGATTGGGAGGACTGTCAAGCAATGAATGATGGTTACCAACTGGAGCCGTGGTTTTTGGATACTGCTACTTTTGGTTTGGCCCATCGTCCTAGGTTGTATTGGTTTGACTGGGAAATTGTTGAAGGTTCGGGGGTACAGATTTTGCCCGGTTCGGATGGCAGACTACCCATACAGGGCGAGATTGTGCTGAGCGCGGAGTTCCAGGCAAAGGATTTTTTAGAGCAAGGGTGGACCAAAAACAATGCCAAACCTCTCCCCACATTCACCTGTTCTCGACCAAGCCCAGTGCCTTTGAAACGGCCGGCTGGCCTTCGTGATTGTCAACCACATGAACGTCAACGTTGGGCTGAAGACCTCCACCGTTTTCCCCCATACCAATATAAGGATGTTCACTGTTTGACTGATGGTAAAGGCAATTTTCGTACAGCAAGCGTTTCCGAACGGGAGGCCATTCTGGGATTCCCCGTTGGTTTCACCAAACAGTGCATGGGAAAATCTTTTCATGGATCGGCCTCCCATAGGGATTGCCGACTTTCACTCCTGGGCAACTCTTGGAATATTGGAGCAGTGGCTTGGATTTTGAGTTGTCTTTTTTCTTGGTTGGGAATCATTGAACCTCTTTCTGTACAACAGATCGTTGACCGACTCACTCCGGGCAAAGCCGGTACCTTGTCCACCCTTTTGGTGCGTCCACCTATGGGTATCTCTACAAAAACCTTTGCCCCTTCTCAACGTTTGGTTCAGAAATTGATGGGCCTCGCTTCCTTGAAAGGGGAGGATTTGCTGGTGCAAAGTCAAACGGAAGCTCCTGTGAAATTTCACCGACTTCGACAAAGTGTCCCTGCAGGTTTGTGGAGGTGGCGTACCGTCACGGGCTGGTGTTGGAATGATACTAGTGAACACATAAATGTGCTTGAACTTCGTTCAGTGCTCACCTCAGTACGTTGGAAGGCAGAGCAGCACAAGCAAGTCAATGTACGTTTCCTGCATTTAGTTGACAACCTGGTGGTTTTACATGCCCTTACCCGGGGCCGCTCTTCTTCCAGACGTATGCGCCGTACCCTAATGCGTATTAGTTCCTACCTTCTTGCCGCTGGCCTACAAGCAACTTGGGGGTATGTAGATACCCACCAAAACCCCGCGGATAAACCCTCCCGACGACGAAGGGTCAAGACGAAATGGTTAAAAAGAAAGTGTTGAAATCTGTAGGTCACAGCAAGCAAGAAAGGAAGGAACAACGAAAGCAATTAGGGTCTCTGAAGTCTTTGACGGTGCAAACAAAAACAAAGCAAAGGTACGAACAAGGGTTACAGGAGTTCTTCGACTATCTCAAACGGGAGAAATTAGTTCTCCCACGTCTTCGAGATAAAATGGATTCCTTGGTCAGCGACTATTTAGAATTTTTATGGTCGGAAGGTGAAGGGAGAGCTGTCGCAAGCAATTTTTTGGCTGCGTTGCAAGACTTCGACCCAAAACTGAAACATTCTCTCCCAGCTTCCTGGCGATTAATGCGCACATGGACCACCCATGAGCTTCCTTCTCGGGCACCCCCTATTACTGAAAGCATTCTGAAAGCTATGGTAGGTTGGGCTGCTCTTCATGATTATCACACTTTTGGCCTAAGTCTGCTGATTGCCTTTCATGGTATGCTTCGCACGGGCGAACTGCTCGCTCTTCAAGCCTGGCAATTTCATATGAGTTCGCCTACCGCCCCTGCGGTCATCAACTTGGGGTTGACAAAATCTGGTAAAAGGCAGGGAGCTGCAGAAAGTGTAACAATCACCGAAGCTACCATACTCCCAATGTTGTGGAAATGGAAACAATCCGTTTCCCCCCACACTTTTTTGACTTTCAAACCTCACAAGTGGCGTGCCACTTTTTCAGCATGCCTGCTTGCATTGAAATTACAATCATGGGAGTTTAGGCCATATTCACTGCGCCGTGGCGGAGCTACGGCCTATTTCTTGAAATTAGGCAGCCTCGACCGAATTTTAATTTTAGGTCGGTGGACCGCGGTCAAAACCGCCAGGATTTATATAAATTCAGGCCTAGCCATGTTGGCAGACATTAAGATTCCTCAACCACTTTTAACTCCGTTTCACCGTCTTTTTGCACAATGGATCCACTCTAACCCCTCGCTTGAGCCAGCACCTGCTTCGCGTTGCAGGAAAGGGGGACGTGGAAAGACAAACAAAAGAGTTTCAAGACAGAAGAAAAGCAGAAGATGAACAGCTAAGCTTAGCTTCAATCGATTTTTCTTGCACGTAGTCCTTGTGTCTGGGGCCCATTTCCTTTCGGTGTGGCGAAAGATATGGGGGACACGAAGAGATGTTCTTTTCTCCTGGTGTGGCAGGAGTTAAGTCTAACATCTGCCTTCAGTGGGAAATGGAGTTTTCCCAAAGGACTAAATTCGTTTGTCTTGGTCTTTCTTTAACTTTGACAAATCTAGGTCTGCACTTAGGTGTCAAAAAGGAGTGTTGTGAGTGTTTGTACTTACGGTTTCTCGTGGATAAACACGAAAATACTCCGATATGCACCGCAGCTTCGGCTTAAAGGCCCACACCTCCCCCCCGGGGGAAAGACAAACAAAAGAGTTTCAAGACAGAAGAAAAGCAGAAGATGAACAGCTAAGCTTAGCTTCAATCGATTTTTCTTGCACGTAGTCCTTGTGTCTGGGGCCCATTTCCTTTCGGTGTGGCGAAAGATATGGGGGACACGAAGAGATGTTCTTTTCTCCTGGTGTGGCAGGAGTTAAGTCTAACATCTGCCTTCAGTGGGAAATGGAGTTTTCCCAAAGGACTAAATTCGTTTGTCTTGGTCTTTCTTTAACTTTGACAAATCTAGGTCTGCACTTAGGTGTCAAAAAGGAGTGTTGTGAGTGTTTATATATATATATTTAAAAAATATAATTTAAGGTAAAAAATATCAAACATATATTACTAAATTTATATTCTTACAAGATATTTACAAACATAATTCTAAATATTCTTTTTTATATAAAAATATGTTTCATTTATTGATGTTTATTTTTTCAATATTTCGATATTTTCATTTTTTATTCATGAACTATAGATTTATAAAGAGATTTTACTTTTAGTTTTTTTTGCCATATTTCCTACAATTTTGTTTGGTATATTTTTCACCACTCACTAATAGTTATATCCCCATGATTATTGTCTAGCGGTACTTACTGAGCTCGCACATTGGCGGTTGAAATTTAGCGATGCTCATTATGATCGGACATTGGCGGTTGAGGCCATTGGCGGTTGAGGTCCAGCAGTAATCAGTAATCAGACATTGGTGGTTAAGGTCCACCGGTACTTACTGAGATCGGATATTGGCACTTGAGGCCTTGTGGTGCGCATTAAAATCAGCCATTGGCTGTTGACGTCCAGTGATAATTATTGAGGTCCGATGACGGTTGAGGTCGAACGGTGTTTATTGAGGTCAGACAGTGGTGGTTGAGGTCTAATGGTGCTTACTGAGATCGGCAATTGGCGGTTGAGGTCCAGTGGTACTCAGCGGTTCTCACTGCGATCGGATATGGGCGCTTGAGGTACAGCGGTGGTCACTGAGGTCGGACTTTGGCGGTTGAGGTCCAGCGGTATGCACTGAGATCGGATATTGGCGGTATTTATTGAGATCGGACATTGGCGGTTGAGATCTGGCAGTGCTTATTGCGATCGGACATTGGTGGTTGGGGTCTAGTGGTGCTTACTGCGATCACGTGAGGTCTAGCGCTGCTTATTGAGGTTGCATTGCAGCTGCGATCATTATTGAGATTAGATATTGGTGGTTGAGGTCCAGGGGCGCTTATTGCGATCGGACATTGGTTGAGGTCAGGCGGTGCTCACTGAGAGTCGGTTATTAACGGTTGAGGTCCAGTGGTGCCCATTGTAGTCGGGCATTGGCGGTTGAGGAAGGGAAGAAGGGAGGGAAGGAGGGAGGGAGTAAGTATATACCAGAAGGAATGACACTTGGAAGGTGTCGGGACGTCATCCATCCATCCATCCATCCATCCATCCATCCATCCATCGTATTTGGTGATTTTTTCCCATCGCACGCTCAGATGATTGCCATGGCTTACGAGATGGCGGGGAAAAACAGGCGGAGTGAAATAAAATGATGGAAGAGCCTCGACTCTTCGTCAACCACGTTACATGGAGTCCTCCTCGGATGAAATTTCTGATCCAGAGTATTGGCAGGCTTTGCATCATTCGCTTGCATTTGGATATTTCCTGGCCACCTTTTCGTTTGCAGAAGGCAAGGGCGAGGGTGACCTGCATATCGCCTAGCCCAATCTCATTTTTGGCAAGGGTTCCTTGAAGCAGTGGAAGTCTTCCCAGAACAAATGCCTGCCGCAAAATTTGGTTGCTGGAATAGGCTTATGCCAATGCTGTCGTATTCCACGGTGTGCAGAGAGGCCCAGATTCAAACATCATGTGACGCAACAATATCAACACGCACGCTCCGCTTTAGTAAGAAATGTGTACGCCTGAAAAAATTGAAAACATCATGGAGCAGTACTTAACAGCAGCCAACCACCAGTAAGCATCACTTGACCATTAGCCACCATTGAGCCAATCATTAGCCGCTGGAGTTAGTGAAACCACAGATTTACAACACGAGATCCAACGGATCCATACGGATCCATCATCTTCCACGAACTGCCTGGCAGTTCATGCGCGGAATGTTGGTGGCCAGATGGTGCTTCTTCCTGTCATGGCTACCGTTGCTGCTGGCGGAGCCAGAGGCCGTGGATTGGATTGCTTGGTTGGGCAATGAAAGTCAAGGCGCGGATGATGGCGGGTCTGTTTTGAGGTTTTGCAGTCAGCTGGGTGCAACGAACTAAGTTGGCTGCTCCTCTCAAGTGTTGCCAATGTTGGATTTTGGAGGCGTGCCGATTTACACACGACCAATTTTGAGGCCTTTGGTCATTGAGTCGGGCTCCAGCTTCGGCTTGTGAGTAGCCTACACTCGTCACATGACACTTTTCGGCTGGGTTGGCCCGCGCAACAGGATCAGCTTCATCCATTAGTGAGTGATAGGTTTGATAGTTTGACCCTGGTGTTGTTGCTTTTTACCCACGGCTTGGCATTGTTGGATCGGCGGTTTTTCATTGGTGCAAGTGGAAGAGACCAGTGCAGTTGATGGAAGAAATCCTAGGATTTCATCTGTGGTGGTGCAGGATTTCTGCCCAGTGGCTACCCGAGTTGTTGTCCAGGTCCAGCTGCACTTACCAAGTTGAATGAATCGTTTGTATAGTGACATGCACATGTCACGTCCGTTCTACACCCAGGGCGGCAAGATCCTGTGATCAATCTGAATCTGTGATTGCGATAAGCATCATCAACAGATTCGTCCGAGGAATCAGTTCTAAAAATGGCTTGGAGTCCTTGGTGATTGTAGGATTGTAGCGAGCATCATGGTGCCTGTATCATCACCGTTTCGGGGCCCAGTGATTTCTGTAGTGACCATAAGCACCACATAGATTGACATTTTCCAGCTGATCCATTCATCATCAACCATTCACCGTCAATTTAGCATCTACTGCATCTTCCAGAACGATCCATACATTCCCGGTTGTCAACCATAAACCAACCACTAGCCAACCGCAAACCAACCATAAACCAACCACTCATCAACCAGATATCAACCATAGATCAACACCAACCATTCACTTAATGCATTGCTCGTCATTGTTACGCATTAATCATGAATCAATCATTATTGGCATGCATCAACCCTTAAAAAACTAATCAGCCATTATTAATCAACCTAGTCAGCCATTATGAGCCATTAGTCCATTGACCAACCATGACGCATTGAGATCTCAGTGGCTTCCCAGGACCTCCTTCCAGTGGTGGTTGGAAGAAGATCGACCGCTCTGAGCGCTTCCAGGGCTTCCCATGGGAGCAAAAGCAGGGAAGGATCAACGGCCACTTGGAGCGGTTGATCCCCCAGCCGAAAATCGTTGGGGGTGGGTAGGGTTGGGTGGTGAATAGTTGGTTAAGTGCAAACATTCTTGATGGTTGTTGCACCAAGAATGAGCCTGTCATCACGGTTAATTATAGGATGAGGATGCCCGTTTCAAGAGTTCAACTCTAGCAGAAAGGGCTGAGACTGTTTCGCTTCCTGCGAAGTGTGCTGCGTGATGCGCAACAGCCCAGAATCTATGAACAAAGCAAAAATCGGTCCAACCGATGATGGACATATGGTCATATGCAATAAATATGGGTACCTATGAGTATGATGATGATGATGATGATGATGATGATGATGATGATGATGATGATGATGATGACGATGATGATGATGATGATGATGATGATGATGACGATGATGGTGGTGATGATGATGAGGGTGTTTAGTGGCGATGATGATGATGATGATGATGATGGTGGTGATGATGATGAGGGTGTTTAGTGGCGATGATGATGATGATGATGATGATGATGATGATGATGATGATGATGATGATGGTGATGGTGATGGTGGTGCTGATGGTGATGGTGGTGGTGATGGTGGTGGTGGTGGTGGTGATGGTGGTGGTGGTGGTGGTGGTGGTGGTCTGTATAGAGCCGCATGGACCGCGTGAACTCCCGCCAGCTGTTGCGTTCACGGTACACAATGGTGACAGATGTCTTGCAGGGACTTGCATGTCGGGTCGTCGGTACATGGTGGTTCCCGGTTCCCAAGAAATGATCATATCGTTGCATCTGCCACGTATAGAAGGTAGCTCTAGCTTGTTACATGGCTTATTAGTCAACTATAACTCAGGGGCCTTGGGCCTGTCCTTGTTGCTGAAAAGGTTGGTTGTTCGGGCTGCACATCGGCCAGCCCGGTCTAGCTAGCTGAGTGGGGGGTTGCTGCTTCGAGGTTATCGCTACTTCTTCCCAAGCACCTTGGAGGGCTATGGTTGAGGATGGATGCGGAAGATGGTCAACAGTGGTTGACAATGGCTAGAAAATTGTTGACGATTGTGGTTAATAACTAGGGTTAGCGGATGACAAAGGGCAGCAATCAACAATGACCACCACCATGGAAGTATTTCCCAGAATGAGGCGAGCAGAAAAACAATCCAGATTGCATAAACAACGTTCATTTGTTGTTTTTTGCCATTGACATACTCGATGTGTTTACGTACGCGCGTGTGTGCCGAGCGGTGGCTGGTCCACTAGAAGATATTTTGAGATCCACAGTCATATTTGGGGAGAAAGCACCAGATGGATTGGCACTCAACACCAAGCAGTTACAGTTGGCAAAGACATGTGATTGCAGTTGTGTGGGCAATGATATTTGGGGTCAGGCTATTTATTGTGTGGGTAATGATAGTGCTGGGCTCATCATTGTCATATCCTTGAAATGGTTGAGAAATCGGCGGCTCTGAGAGTTGCGCAATATTTTTTCCACCCCAGTGCATGCTTGATGAAGCCCAACAACCATACCCTTTGATAGGGGCAAATGATAGTATTCCGTTAATGTGATTAGACTCCAGTGATCTAACGTAGCAATGGAAAATCACCATATTTTGATATTTTGTCGAGAAACCCTGGGAAACCATAAAATAATTAGTGGGTTTTCCATCGCTATGTTGGTTCACCAGCGAGTAAAATATGCTGAGCAGTTGTTCGCATGGCCGACGAATTGTTGACCTGTGTTGATTTTTCCATTGCTTAAAGGCGAACAAACATACTGACAGGAGAATTCAAGGGGATCAACTCGGGATGGCCCAACAGCAGTGCTGCCAAGGCTGAGTTCGTCATAACCAGGAGTAGTACCTAGAAATGCCATTTGGGTAGGCAGATCGTGTATGATATACCACCCAAATCGGTTAGCTTAGCATTTGTGACTGTGCTTTCCATTGTTTGCTCCTGAAGGATACCAGGTTTTCAAGCCAACCAGACTGGTTTGTTAAGAAGAAATCACCGCAAAATGTTTGGTCACGTCCCCTGTGATTATTGACCCCTGCGGTTCCAGAGAGACGCCATGATTTGCACCTCCAACAAGTCAACTGTTATCCAACTACTGGTGGACAGTGAACGAAAGCACTTGGCTGCCCCGGGCTTTGCAGAAGCCGACCAATACACCATCGGCAACACCTCTGGCGAAAGCCCCTTGGAAGCCAGAGTGCAGGGGCTTTGTTGGTTAGTTGGTTGGTTCGTTGGCTGGCTGACAACCGGTAATGACCAACACTGGAGATACAACAACAAAGTTGGTAGGCGAGTTGATCAGCTAGCTGGCTCAGATGGGAAATTGAGCCTCCCAAGGACGGAGTTGCCATTAGGGAGACGCCAAATCCCTGTGGGTCGCTACATGGCACGAAAGATGTCTGGAACATTCTAACAGGCAGACACAGTCTGTTCATGAAGACATTCACCAAGGGTACTGGCCACCCCCTCACCAAAGATTCCAGAGATAAGCTTCCCCACACTTCGACTGTTCATTTGGGCATTTTTTCAGGTGTGTTGGAGCGAACTGACCTTTGCCCAGCGGTAGCAATTGCAGGTACCTGGAATGACTATGCAGTTTGACAAAAGTTGGCTTGGTGATAGTTCCAACCAACATGATATGCCTGTGTATACGTAGGTAGACTCATACATGTCTATGCATAGTGCTGCAAGTACATGTATCAGTCTATATATTCCACATAAAACTTATTTACAGATGTACATATACAATCATCTACGTGCACAATCATACAATCATACACGCGCACACACCCACACACGCACACACGCACACACACACACACATGTATGTGTATATTTATTTATAGAAATATATCTATATATATGTGTGTGTGCACACGCATATATATCTCTTGATTAAATAAATAAACAAATAAGATATTTTTAGATATATATATATATATACATCTCCCTCTCTCTTCCTCTATATATATATATATATACACATGTGCCCATACTGGTGGCCCGCTCACAAAAAACACCGTAACTGGCGCCGCTGAGAAATCGAAGTTTGGCAGCCCTTCAAGGAATATGCTCAAGGGGTCAACAGATCCTTGGTTTCGGTTGGGTGACCGGTGGGTTGCTGGTGGGCAGCTGGGTTTGTCGCTTGGCGCCTGGAGCCCTGGTTGGGGCTAGTTGGTCAGACCGCCGCTGTAGCCACTGAATCCCCGTGAGATTCAGCCGAATCACATGGGTTTTCTATCGGGTATGCCATATACAGTGTCCCAACCATAGCGACGAACCTATTGCTTAGAAGCGATCCCTTTGCTGCTTGGTCATCGTTCGACAACTGTGACAGTTGGAGTTACAAACAAGGCCCGAAACTTTCCCCAGAACCCACATGAACACGCTAGTTGCGCCACTACCTGCAGCCAATGTCAATGGCAACGAAAGTGATATCAGACAACAGGGATGTCCATGAACGACCCGGAAGCCGTCAACATGTTTTCAATGATAGTGGTGTTTGGTTATCCCTCAGGGAGCCCATATGGTTGATGCACATGAATTTGATGAACCCAAATTGATCAGCCGATATTTTAGCCAATATATTGACTAGTTATTACCTGTTGATTAACCATTGATCAGCCAATATATTGGTTGATAATGAAGGACCATGGTAACCACGAGTGTAACCAACACAAATTGGTGGACCTTGGTTTTTCCGGGCTTGTCATTTCACAAATCAGTTGGTCAAGCCGTTGGGAACTGGTTTCCATAGTGTAGCGGTGGTCGGTGGTCAAGGCTAACCTGAGCCGTTTTCGTGTGACAGGAGGTGGTCAATCTCCAGGTGCACAGTTTTTTCGCAGTTGGAAGGTGCCTGTTTCAAAGAGTATTCAAACAGCTTGTTTGGCGCATAGAAGTTGATCGATCACACGGCAGTGGTGATTTTGTTTTACCGGGCTACAGCAGTGGCGTAAAAGGCCTATCAAAGACCGTATATGTTGGGGTACATAGTTTCAGCACAGCATTCAGATTGATCTCCTGTAACCACCAAATATTCACTAGATTCACGGTAGTGGTAACCAAGCCTTCTTGCTTTATAAACGTTTGTTTGTGCACGCGTATAAACATGTATAATTGACATATGTGGATATAGATGTAAATATATACACATATATTTTTTTAGTTAGATATTTATATATTATATACATTTTTATTTAGATATTTTTATATATATGTATACGTACAAATAAAATATTTAGACATATATATATATATATTTATTTATATTTATTTATTTATATGCATATACGTATGTATGTATATATACACACATGTGCATAAATACATCAATCCATATTATACATGTTGATTTGTGACTTCAAGGTGTGGCACAAGCTAAGCACAGCCTGGTGGGGAACCTTCCAGGTGCAGTCTGCGCCAACATCCGCGGTGCCTTGTTCAACCTCTACCAACACAACTTGAGTTCGGTGCATATCACAGTGAAGAGCCTTTGCAGGGCAGGAGGCGTTGGCAGGACAGCCTACAAGCATTGGGTTCAGTTGATGGACGGATCGATCTTTAGCTTGATCAGTAAAGAGGATAGCAATGGCCCTGTATGGCCGTAGAAAATGCTTGATCTACATGCAGGAGTAGCAGGAGTAGCCGGAGCAGCAGCAGGAGGAGGAGCAGGTCCAGGAGCAAGAGCAGCAGCAGTATGAGGGGTGGCAATAACAAGTAGCCACTTCCATTGGTAGGTAATCCAGTTGGGGACCAGGTGAGGTTCAACAATCAAACAGAGACTGTGAAGTTTTTCCATCAACCACATGCAACATTGTTATGCACACGTGGCTTCTATTGGATTGGGTTGCGGACTTTAAGGGAATCACAACTGCGCCAACTTTGCACGGCATTTTCTATGTTTGTGCAGCCCCATCTACATTTATAGGCGGTGTATAGGCATAGACATGTTTAGATGCACATGTGCTTGACCATCATCTCTCCCTCGTCCTTTCCTTGGTTGGTTTGATCAGTCACTTTAGAGTAGTTCACATCGGTTCACATCCCCATAACCCTGAAATGCTGAGAGGAAATTGCCAATAATTTTTGGCCAAGAGGTGACCATGAAGCACCTCTGTTTCAAGGTTTCACCGCTACGGCAGAACGGTCAACCTTCGGGACTGCTCCGGTTGACACTTGAGATACTTCGATCTGACACCCGCGCTCAATCTATTTGTTAATGCGCTATTCCACTTAGTCAGTGGTGAATTTCACATCAAACGCAGTGTGATTCCAAGCGTGAAGAAAGAAATTGGTGGCAATTACCAAGCTTGGATCCATAGGTTCGGTTGCTCCTACCTCTCCAAAGATTGTTTGGTAAGGAACGTGGGTTGGGATGCTGTCGCGAAGAAGCCCATCTGCCAGCCCAATGCACCGTGTCCCAACCTCATCCTGCTGGGGTCTTCACAGATGGCAAACCGAGTGACTTGGCACTGTGGTGGTTAATGATGGTCAGCAACAACGGTCAACAATAATGTTTAATGGTGGCTCTTGATGGTATATAACATTGATTAATGAGGGGTAGTGGTCCATGATTGTCAATAGTCACTAGCAATGGTTAATCATGGTGAATTCTGGTTGAAAATTCCAAATGAGCCGATGTTGCTTCCTCATGGCTATGGATAAGAACGCCTACTTTTTGCTAGTTTAAAACTATCAGATGATTGATAGGTAAATTATCTACCAGGTCAAAGCAGCAGAGGGTGTCGTTCTTTTGCATCAAAAAAGACGAAGTTGCAACTCGGCTCAAGGTTCTTGATGCGGACATACTCAACCAAGTTAAATGGGCGTTTAGATGAGGTCTTTTTCAACCAGGTTTAATGAGCATTTAGATGGGGTCATACTCGACCAGGCTTAGTCTGCTTATAGGTGGGGTCATACTCCACCAGGTTTAGTCAGGGCTTCATCTCTTTAGGCTGGCTACACCAATCAGTGTGCACCACCGCTATTGGGCTTGGTATCTGGTGACGCTGCAAGGAGGTCTCGACCCCGTGGCACCAATGAAGCAACAATCCACCAGAGTCCTCATACGAGGCGTGTCTCGTTGAGTCTTAAGTTAGTTAGTAAGCCATTGATATGACTGTAGTTATATCAATCACAAATGGTAGTTACCCTAGTCAATCAACTCAATAGACTCAATAGACCATTTCATATCATTTCATTCGAGTCGCAAAAATCAATGGCAGTTCCCCTAGTCATAAACCAACTTTGCGATCCCATCCCGGAAGCCCTGGTTGTACCTACAACGTGTTGTTTGCAACGTGGAGCGGCGAGGTGCTGTGTGTACTGAGGTGGTGTCTGAGCGAGTGCAAGTGCTGGACCCCTTCATGGAGCAATACCTGCGGGAGAACTTGGCGCGTCTGCAAGACGTCGCCCGGCGGAAAGCTGGGAAAGCTGGTTGCGGGATCGGTTGGTTTGGCTCGTGGAGAGCCGCGACACAACGAAGGTCAACCAACTTCGGGGATCACACAACAGTGACCACACAGACTTGACGGCAGCTGGCAGTACCTCCTGTCGGAGTCGCCCGTACGACCGCCAGGTACCATCCATGAGGTCCCAGCCGTACCAGGAACCAGGTGTAGGTGACCTTGGGTAGCACTGTGAACCATCAATTAGCTAGTCATCAACCACCAATGAACTATCAACTACCTAGTTATCAACCATCATGAGTCATCAACTACCTAGTCACCTAGTCATCAACCATTGACCAATTAACCACCAATTACTCATCATGAGTCCAAAACCACCCACACTCCCACTGGATCATTGCTCTCCGTTTGGCTGATGAAGTGGTACAGCATGGTACAGCCAAGAAAACACCCACAGCATGGCTGTGTCCGATCGGTGTCTGATTTAATGTGCAAAAGGCCGATGCCTTTTTCACATCGCAATAGGAGATAACCCTTGAGCCAACCCAGGTTTCTCTTCTCCAAGTAGCCATTCTTTAACTGCGGCAAATCATTTTCAACGGATCCAGCCAGGCATATGTTCGGTGTACAGCCTGACTGATTGCCCGTGATTATATGCAATTGTTTTTCCTATGTCCATACGACCTTGGCTAAACATGGATGTCGGTTGAACCATCCATTGTTGGCCGAACAACTGCATTTTTCAGCCTGGGTAAGTCATGATCAACTGGATCATCTCGAAACAAAGGGCAGGGATGGCAGGCGAAATCGTGGCTGAGCGGCTCAGGACTTTACGAGTGTCGCGTACTACCAGTACTTCTTCAACGGCAAGTGGATGGGCATCCCCTTCCTGTCCGGGAGCTCAGAAAGCCGAGGATGACGTCGGAAAACAGAGGATGACGCTGGGGATTTGTACACTTGTGGGATGTCTTCACCCTACAACTTGTGGAACCCTTTGGTCCCCAAAGTAAAGCTCCCCGGCTTCACAGTATCCAACCCCCCACCCAGGAACTTGTGATCATAAAGATGTAATCTCCACACATGAGCAGTGTAAATCCTGGCAGGTTGGTGATTGTAGTGGATTATACTGGCTGGCTTTTTCTGGCACCAGTCCAGTCGATGAGAATACCGATCACCACCTCGGTTAGTTCCATGGAGCTTTGACTCGGATGACCCAATGTAAATCGATTACATCCCAACCGACAGCGATTCATGTTTTCCACATATGTGCGTGTACGTTGCTGCCGGCTCTGGTGGCTTCTTAACCAACAGTTCTTACGAATAGCAATTGCCGTTACCGACGATGTTTCCAGGCCATATCGCTATCACTTCTTGTTAAGATTGATATCCTGGTTGGTGATTTGATTGACTTTTTTTGTTTTCCCTAGTAATCAGTAATAATCGTAATAATTAGTTGGGTGACAAGCATATTTTTCATGACGGGGTGGTTCAACCACCAACCAGTTTAGATCAAACCCATAAGGATCTCATTTTGGTTTGTCCAAGGATGATCAAGGCAGTAGTTTAAGTGAATCAACTGTTGATATTGATGAACCAGTGATGAAGCTGCTAATCAAGTGTTAATCAACTGTTGATATTAGTTATCCAATCGGACCTATAGCTGATGAACCTTGGATGATTATCAACCAGAGCACTATTGTAGTTGGTGAAAAGCTGTGTGCTCGTTCTTTTCTTCCAACTTGACAAGTGCGCAGTTATTTTTGGGGTACCAGCCCAGGGTTCGGATACATTCATTGCGGAGAATATTAGCTGTCATATCTTGTCATTCGTTGTCATTTTTTCCCATCTTGATTGCGGCATGAATCGATGGTCACCACGCAACGCAGCTAATCAACCCCATGTAACCCGGATATGGGCCGCCACTCTTCGTTGCTACCTCTATCAACCAACCAAACGTAGATTTTTGGGTCAAAACCTCTTTGCTTCCGCCGAAAAGTGCCGCTATCGTACTGCAAGTTACTGCTGGAAGTTACTGATGGTTTCTATGTTGTGAAAGCAACCCTTTGGGACCGAGGGGCACCACCGTTTACACGGCCACAGATTTGCTGTCAATTGCCATGGTGTACCCCGACAAAACCAATTTCCCTTCGAACTTGATGAACATTTGTGGTGCTCGGAGATATTCATCACGTACACACTCCAAAAGTGGGTTGGTAGTCCCCACCCAAATTGTCATCAAAAGCAAAGCTATTTCATGGTTAACCATTGCTCTTATGGTCGAAGCACCAGCTGGCATCCACACTTATAGCCATGGCAATGCCCTCAAACCTTCACCCTTGCCATGTCGCAAGCTCCGTCATCTTGCTGAAGGTCAGCATTCCTAGTATTGTTGGATGTTATGCAGAAACATCACAACAACAAGAAAACTACTAAGAACACTGGTACATGTTTATGTATACAACATGCAGATATGTACGTATGGATTTTATACACATATCAATCAATCCATCAGTCAGTCAGTCAATCAGTCAGTCAGTCAATCAGTCACTTAATCAGTCACTTAATCAGTCACTTAGTCAGTCATTCAATCAATCAATCAGTCAGTCAGTCAGTTTGTCAGTTAGTCAATCAGTCAATCAATCAATCAATCAGTCAGTCAGTCAGTTAGTCAATCAGTCAATCAATCAATCAATCAATCAATCAGTCAGTCGGTCAATCAATCAATCAATCAATCAGTCAGTCGGTCAATCAATCAATCAATCAATCAATCAGTCAGTCGGTCAATCAATCAATCAATCAATCAATCAATCAATCAAGCAACATATGTGTCTAGATGTGTCAATGTATGCATACTTATCACATCATGTGCCACTAGGAGACCTTCCGTTGTAGGTCCTGAGCGCCCTCTCAGGACGGATGTGCGACTGCTAGCCTTCAACAAGACCACTCTGTTCCTTGGCGCTCACTGGGAACACAACATGGCCGCGGTTATTGCAGAAAAGGAGGATGATTGACTGGTGTTTTCCCGGGAGCCCATTCGGCTTGCAATGCTTCGCGAATTGGTGCCTTCGCGAATCATTTATCTTTGTATATCTTTATTATATATATATATATGTAGGTATTCAATTGCGCAGACCTATATGTACACATGAGCCAGAGAGCAAATTATCGCCAACTACGTTCATAGTTTATAGTGAGGGTTTGGTGGAGACGTGGTATTGTTGATTTTACTCCAAAAAAAATGGAGATGGACAAAGAAACGAAACCCTGCCCTAAACAATACCCCATAAAAGCGCTTAAAATTTGAAAAAGCGATAGGGGACGGACTAAAACATGTTTGCATACATCCCAAGATCTTTTTTTGACTCCAGCTCATGTATGCATCAGTTTTCATGGTTGAATAGGAACACCCAGCTTCGGGCTTCGGAAAAATGTCGCAATGGGAAGTCTCTCACGATATCGCTGAAGATTGGTTGCGATGACCACCTCAGGTTGGTGGGCACCCCAACAATGTTAGCCACCATGGATGGTGATAATGGCTGATTCATGGTTGATCAACTGATGTTGAAGATGATTTATCACGGTGAATCTCCAACAAGGATTGGTGGATGTAGTGATATCAAAGAATCAATCAGTAGACTTAGTAACAAAAAAAAGATCAACATCTCTCAATCGACTCAGTTTGTTGATCGTACCATCATCACTGTTCTTAGTACATTTCAATGGTCATTGGCATCCAACAATTAAAATTTCTTTTCTCACCGTGTACAGTCATCATGGTTTGTCAGCACTGTGATTGATCATTGAAAATTTTCAGCTGAGAGCCGCTTGATTCTCTCTCGTCAACCATTTGGTTGAGGCGATCGAGTGGTATCTTATGGAGGTAGGGTTTATAAACATGTTGATCATGATCAACTCATGATACACACAGTGAACGAGGTGATGATTCTCCTTCCTTCGCAACACCTGAAAATAATTCACACCAGTCTCAGTACATTCTCGAGTCGCAGACAAGATTGTACTAACCATTAGGTATTCTGAGAGTAGCACAGACAGTGACAATTGTCGCTCGGAGGATGTGGCACGGATGTGGGTAGCAGTGGTGGTACTACAAGAACTGGCCGTTTCTGCTTGGGAATCTCGTATCTTGCTTCTTTTGAACAATGTGGTACTAAAAAGTATATTGTTTCTTTTAGATCCTTTACCTAAAGTAGACATGATTCACAAGTCTGGGCTTAATGATTTGATCCTCACCAACTTTGATCACAAGAATTGCCAGTAAGAAGCTGTGGTTTTTTCCCATGGCCACGGCACCAGCGAATCTTTGGTTCATCCCGTGGAGCTGGGTGCTGCCAGGGCGGCTTGCTGGCACAGCGGTGAGCGCTTATCGTTTTGCTGACCAAAAAGTCTTGTAGTAATGACCCCCCTAGTATTAACGTTCGAAACTTGGGTTTAAAACATGGGGGCGTCATATCATAACTCAAAAAAATCTGAAGCATTCACACTCTATATATCAGGTGAACCCATCACTTTTAAGTCTTTTTCTGCATGTTTTGGGAGATTTTGCCATTGTTGTTCTCGGTTCTGTCGCCGAGGGAAAATATCAATATACGCACTCCACCGTCATTATATTCCAAAGAGGCTTGTGCTGCGGGAGGTTTCAGCAAGCTTGGACGAGCCATGGGAGATCAACAAACACAGAGCCTACGGAGGTGTTCCTCTGCATGCGAAAAAATGGGTGTTATGCATGCACATTAAAAATGACAACAACAGCCGGCAATTTGTGAGGATTGGATGTACTCTGAACTGTCAAGAGGTCAATTTGCCAAATCAGGTTGACCAACGCATAGAAGAAAGGATATCGACCAACTGAAATCGGGTACTGTAACAAACCACGTCATACCAAGCTAAACGCATTGAGGATGCATCCAGCTCCCGCAAGCATTTGATCCGAATCTGGAGGATCATGCACTGTGGCAGCAACTCTATTGGTTGTCTTTAAGCTCTGCCTTATGCCAGGATGAGGTTTTGCGTGGTGGTTATAGACATCGTATTTGTTCTGCTCCAACATTGTGGGTCCCTGTACCAACGATTTGTTACATGCGGATGTCCAGTTGGAGGATGATAGCCTCCCGTGGCATGTTTTGATCTTTTCAACGAAGTTTCTTTGCTGTCCCAGTTCCACAGCACTGGCTTTATGCTCAGCGAAAATGAAGAGAGAAAATGTTGACATGTGCGATTTAAAAGGCTCAGAAACTTGCAACTTGAGGAAGCTGAAAAATGGAGGCTCGGTTAGTTCCATGAGATGCCGTTTCTAACAGATGATCGCTCCATTTGTGTCAGGCAATACTCCTTACAGATGGGAAAGGGGGAATGAGTTCTGTCATACATATTCATGCTTGCATACTTGTAAACATGGGTATGTGCATATACAGTTATATATCTATATATATTTTTTTTTTTAATATGCATGCACTTACATGCTCATATATACATACATGTACATTTGATTGGCTGTCGCAATTTTCTATATCTATTTTGTCTCTTGAAGGCACCTTTTGATGTCAATGATGTTGGTTTTAGTCTTCGTTGAGTGGCGGGAAGCAGCAGAATCACCTACTTCTGCAAGGCAACGCTAGATTTTTGCTAGATTGGCAGTAGGTCTGAGGCATTCAATATGACTGAAATTGATTTTCCTTCATCATAATTTAGGCATTTTCTCTCTGTTTGCTGTATACAAAAACATATGCAAGGGGTCTAACGCAGAAAAAACTCTTATGTGTGACGTAAGACGAACTGCGCTGTGAGAAAACAATCCAGTTTTTTGCACTAGGTTGACGCTAGAAGCGGGCTAGCAGCGCGCTAGAACAGGTCGGAATTATGAAGTGCCAATCACGAAGCAGAATTACTGGCAGAAGACATGGGTAGCAGCTCGAGTGGCTAAACAGCGGCCCGCATTAGGACCATTGACCAGTTTCCCATGTGGCGGGAATACTTCAATTCCATTAATATATGTGATCCATATAGCTTGCCGGAAGAAGCCACAAGCAGCGGGCCCCCATCTAAATAGCATGAAAGGCCGCTCCTGGGAACAAACATTTTGACAACCGCTCATATACATTTACGTATCTATGTGCATACATAATGATTTTACACATACACACACATGTCTATAAAATTGCCATTTGTCGTTGGAAATGTATGTTGGTGTATGTCCGTAAATGGTGGTGCGTATAGCTTGCTGTCAGACTCTACTCGCATGTCCATACCATGATTAATAGGGAAACCACCATTTTTTGGGGTACCACCATGTATGGACTCACCCATATTTTCCTTCTAGATTTAAATGGCTGTGGGTCAAAACCCCGTACCCCTGGTTCCCCCATCACTAACCATTGCTTTCCCTATGAAATTGGTGGTTATTAACTCCATTATTGGTTGGTTGATATTGACCCAGCTCGCCATATACTTGGAATATATTCCCTAGAATTGTTAGTTATCATCCCCTGATATTAACCAGCTAAACCAGCTATAACATTGGTTCATGTTGACCCAGCTCGCCATATGTTTGCGCAGATTCTGGCTCTTGTCAGGAGGTCGCCTGGAGCTGGCTGGACTTGCGGCGAGATGCCTGCAAGATCAAGGATGCCTACGGGCATGCAGGTGCTGGTTTGGGGACCTGGACTGGTAGTTCATGAGTGGTTCAGAATCGTTGAATGTCGGTAGTGGTTTATGATGGTCAACGATGCTTCAATGTTGGGTCATTTTGGTTTAACATTGACTTTTTTAGTCCTGGCTAACAAAGGTCAACGAGCAATGTTGATTTATCAATGGTCGATCCTGGTCAAGAATGGGTAATGGTTGTTTAACAATGGTTTTAACCGGTCCATTATCAGCTCATCCTGGTTAACGGCTGACCATCCTTCTTCTTTGGGGTTTGTAGGCCCATGTGAAGACGAAAAAAAACCAACGAAAACAGAGAAAGCTTTTCAACATTTTTCGAACAGACTCTTCCCCACCAAGCCCACTGAAACACGGTTGCCAAACATAGAAAACAGATCCCTTTTCAGTGGGTTTCTCCTCACATTATGGAAGCAGTACGGCACTTCCAGCGACAGCAGGCCTCTTGCATAACTCAGACTTTGATGAAGACTTCAAGTTCTTCACGCCACTGAGCATAGAATTGAGCAGTGGCAGAACCTGCAGCCTGTTGCTTTTGTTGTTGTCCACGTTGCAGTTGTTGCTGTTGTCGTGGTTGGCGCTGTTGGCATTGTTGGCGTTGTTGGCGTTGTTGTCGTTGTTGTCGTTGCAGTCCGTTCTTTTTTCGGTTGTTGTTGTTGCTCCTGTTGTTGTCATTGTTGTCACTGTCGTCGTCGTTGCCGTTGTGATAGTCCTCGTGGCGGTGGTGGTTGTGCTTGTGGGTGTTGTGGTTGTGGTTGTGGTTGTGGTTGTGGTTGTGGTTGTGTTTGCGGCTGCGGCTGTTGCTGTTGCTGCTGCTGGTGCTGGTGCTGTTGCTGTTGCTGCTGCTGCTGCTGCTGTTGTTGTTGTTGTTGGCCTGGCGTCGCGCCTTTGTGTGGGGTCGTCGCAGCCATTGTTGTTGATGTTTTTCATTGTTGCTGCTGTCGTTGGATGTCGTTGGTCTTAATGTTGTTCTTGTGTTCTGGGATTTCCCCAAGACAAATGCTGACAAGACCAAAGAACCCCCCATCACCATTTCATTGGTTGAATGAAAGCTAGTACCTGATAGCTTTGACAGCACCAACATCAGCAGTAAGCTTGACCAGCGCTTCGCTTGGAGAAGTGACTTGCAGGGCTTACTAGTCGCTTGGGATGCCACCGACTCTCCGATAGGGTGAGAATGGGTAGGGCACTGCTTGCAGGAAATTTGCAGCGATCAAAACAGATGACCACCTGCCACGGTTGGAGATTGTTTCTCACATTTAATATCATTCCCTAAAAAACCGATTGATATACGACATGACCATACATGACCCATATAGTGCCATGGTTGAATGGTTAAATCTCACTTTTTGGTCGTTGATCCGTTGGCCCATGGCTACCATGGGGGGTCATCCATTCAGGAAAGCTGAGGGCCCTGTTGTTTCATGCAACCCTAGTGACTGGGGAACAGTATTGCAGAGGCTGGCGCCATGCGTGGGCAACGAAAACATGTGAAAAGTGAAGCGTGTGTACCCGTGTGCAACGGAGCATGCGGATGTGAATGGTTTCACGCCACTGCAAAGAAATCAACTTGAATGTGATCACCCCCCACCCCTCCACCCCCCAAGACCAGCCGGCGCGTCTGGAGGATTGATTGAGGTCACGGGGAAAGGTGTGTATATATATATATATATATATTTATTTATTTACTTATTTATATTTATATTTGAATAATATATATATATATATATTTTTAAACAAATTTATTTATTTACTTACTTTTATTTTTATACGGACCAACAGCGAAAAAAAATCGAACATGCGCATAACATGCAGAAATATGAATGACTATGTGCGCGGAAAACAGGCCGCTGGCATCAGTTTGACGTTGTGAGTAAACACCCTTCTGTATCATACACATTTCTTTGATGAGTTTGGATAACGCATATCATCCATCATCAGCCACTATTATGTATCTTCTGCACCTCCTGAATACATCCACCTTTGCATGGGTTGAGCATGGTTGTTTCCATTCTTAGACAGTAAACGATATTTTTAGTTGCTTGTCATGCATTAAGCATTACGAACCATTATGAGTTGGTTGTATTCATCAGGAGCAATAAATAACCGTGAGTTAGCCAGTGATTAAACATGAATTGACCACTATTATTCATTACTAACCAATATTAACAAACTAGTATTTTTATTTAATGATTATCTAACCATTATTTAAAACCATTATTAAACTCTCTTATCTAACATAGTAGCCACACGAGGCGGTGGCATGGTTTCCCCAAAGATTAGCCTATAGGAAGAGAGAATTGTTTGAGATGAAGTGATTGTGTGAACGATGGTTGAAGGTGATGATGGTGCTTTTTCTGTGTTGGTGTTCTTTTCTTTGACGGTGTTTTTTTTTCTCTTCTTGTGTTCCTTTGCTGCTGTTTCTCTCTGGTGAATTTTCTCGGGTGTTTTTGCTCTGCTGTTTTTCTTTGCTGATGTTTTTGCTCTGGTGTTTTCCTTTGTTAGAGGCTTTTTGTCACTGGTATTTCTATCTGGTGTGTTTCCTCTAATGTTTTTGCCGTGGTTCTTTCTTTGCTGGTATTTTTGCTCTCTTGTTTTTGCTTTGCTGGTGTCTTTCGGTGCTTTTTCTCTCTGATGTTTTTTTCTGGTGTTTCTCTCTTCTGCTTTTTCTGGTGTTTTTCCTCTGCTGATGTTTTTTCTTTGTTGGTGCTTTTTCTTTGCTGGCGGTTTTTGTCTCTGGTGTTCTTTCTTTGCTGGTGTTTTTCCTGTGCTAGTGGTTTTGCTCTGTTTTTTTTCTGGTGTTTTTCTTTGCTGGTGTTTCTCCTTTGCTGGCGGTTTTTGTCTCTGGTGTTTTTCTTTGCTTTGTTTTTCCTTTGCTGGTGTTTCTCCCTTGTGTGTTTCTCTTCTGTTGTTTTTTTCTTGGCCGTCGGGCTGTTTTTTTTACTTGGCTTTTGCACCTCATTGGCTGTGGCACTTCGCTTGGCTTGACATTTACTTGACTGTGACGCTTACTTGGCTGTGACACTTAAACATTTATATAATTGGCTGTGACAAAAACTTCGCTGTGGCACTTACATGGCTGCGACACTTACTTGGCTGTCACGTGATGATGACGATGATGGTGGTGATGATGATGAGGGTGTTTAGTCGCGATGATGATGATGATGATGATGATGATGATGATGATGATGATGACGATGATGACGATGATGATGATGATGATGATGATGATGATGATGATGATGGTGATGTTGATGTTGATAAACGTCACCGAACCCGCACTATTGGATAAGTTTGACTTGCAACGCTGGTTTCGCCACAGCGCTGTGCACATTTTGCAGACCCGATCTTCCAAAAATGGCCCTAGACCATCAGGTTTTTTACGAGTGTGATTTGCGAATGTACCTTTCGTCACAGCGCCGTGTCGAGAAAGTCAGGTTTGAGGAATTTGTTTTACCAATGCGCATTTCGCCGCAGCGAGGCGCAATTCTTGCTGATCCCTTTCCCAAGTGACCTCCGCGCCCGCCCACCTCACCAGCCTACTTTTTCGAGCATCGAACACGCATTGAAAAACATAGCATTTCGCACATTTTCTTTAAGCAAACATTCTATGAGACAAATGATTTCAATGCCTATCATTATTCGAGAATTGAAATGTCTCATAGCTCGACAAATAACAATTCTATGAGACATTATCAAAATAATTCTATTATTCGCTCATTATTCTATGAGACAATTGACATGTCTCATTTTCATTCACTTTGATTTTGAGACTTCGCCTCCAAGGCTCATGGTCCAATCAGCGGGTGGATCCATGTACTCGATGTCGGGAGAAGGTGCAGTGCCGCCGGTTGAAGTACCAGATGCTTGGTGAAGTCGCTGGGTTTGATGATGTTTTGGTTGACTGAATGATGAACAGATTGCTTGATTCACTTGCTTCTCATGATAGTAGATGATTGCTGATGACGCTTGGCGGGCTTAAAATGTGCTTTAACCAATAAAGAACAGTGAGCCAAGTGGTGGGGCCGAACACGCGCGCCAAAGCGTTGTTGGCCATCATCACTCGTTATCATTCGTCATCACAACCGCACCAAACATGATGAAACACTGGGGCGCGAGCAGGTTCACTTATGTATTTAAACAGCAATTTGTCCAAAGTTTCTACAGCAATTGCATAAAGGGAAGCATAGACAAACCACCATCAACCATTATCATTAGCCATTATTTGGGTCCCCGCTTCGGTGTGCAGCTGGCGTGAATAATGGTTTGCCATTGGATGCACGCATGATCAAACCATGGTACCAAGAACCATTCTCAGGGGCCGTTCATCAAGCCATTGTGAACCCTGAGAATGGTTCCCCCATCATTCACCATTGTTTCCCACTATTGATGTTAATTAGTTATTATCCCCCATTGTCGGTTGGTTAGTTGTGCTTGACCTCGCCATATCAACGGTCCATGCTCGTCAAATCTTGGCAGCTGGGGATGGGTCCAGCCCTGAGCTCCTTGCTTGGCAATTCCTTGGCGGTGGATCGAACCACAGCTGTTGGAAGTATTAATATACACAAATGGGAGTTTCTCAAAATAAGGGAACCGATCAATGGTTGGTTTATTGCTATAAATGACTACTACTGGATGATTTGGGGCTACCACTATTTTGAGAAACCACCAGATATTATATGAACGAAAAGATCGGCAAATAGATATGTATATGTCAATATATGTATATATAAATATATATGTATATATCCATCCATGCATCCCAAGAAGAGCCTTGTTGGGAAATGACCACAGTTCCCATTCGACACTGATTGACGATTGCTACAGGTTCTGGTGCTGTAAGTGCAGGATTGCTGGGCTGGGATAGCTACAAATTGTGGTAGATGTAGTGGTTCAATGCATAAATTCACGAACCAACCAGGGGGCACTTTGCAGTTTACCACGAAGCTATTTTCCCTCACTATTAACCATTCATGTTTATGAACCCTATGCAATCATTGTTGATGGGGGAGAGAGTGGCGAAGCCCTGTGAATCGTGAGATCGCTCAACAGCCGCAGTTGATGGATTCCCTGCTATTTGTATTGTCTTGGTTGCTGTGTTCCTGATTGTAGTGACCTTAACTTTATCCCTATTCCATTGAAGAAAGAAAAGGTTTCAAACCATTGAAGAGGACATATATAGCTTTTAAGAGACGATACTTTTGAAGAATGTTTTAAGAGCCAGGTCGAAAGAAAAACACTCGAGACTTATCTAAGGAGAGAAGAGAGGCTTTAAAAAGAAGAACCTCTTAAAGATGAAGGTTTCTAGAGAAAAGGAGAAGGAAATTCCAGGTCTATCTAAGGAGAGAAGAGAGGTTTTGAACGATAGAAACTCCTAAAGAAGATGCTGTCAAGAGCAAAGGAGCAGGAGATTCGATGTTTAAGGCGAGGAGAGTGGTTTTACGAGAAGGGACTTTCAGAGAGCAAAGTCTATGGACATAACAATGCACTAGTCTATGGACTTGGCATTGCACTAGTCTGTGAACATAACATGGCACTGATGGAAGAAACAAGTCAAGGATCTGGGCAGATCTAGGAGAATAACACCGCGCTGCTCTGTAGACATAATGCCGCAAAAGATTATGGACATAAGACTGCACTAATCGATAAGTAAAAAGTCGCACTGACATAAAGACATAGCACCACACTGGTCATAAAGATGGCACTGCATCACTCTATGGAAGAAACAGGGGTCTATTCGATCGAGGAAACACCACACTGGCCATCGGCACAACATACCACTACCCCAGGAAAAGAACAGAACACTCATCATGAACACAACAAAGCACTGATCTATGGACGTAAAACCGCAGTACTCCGTGGAAGTAACACGGAAATCTAGGAACATAACACCACACAAATCCATGGACATAGAAGACAGATCTATGCACGTAACAGCGCTCTACAAAAAATAGACTTACACATCGCTGAGCTATGGATGTTACAGTGCACAAATGATGAACATGACCAAGGCCTAATGTCTAGACACAAGAAATACCAATCATAGCCATGGAAAGGCACTAATCTTCGAACATACCATCACGCTACTCTGCAGACTTAACAATGCACTGGCCCATACGCAAGCAATCACACTGATTTATATTATAAACACAACACCGCAAAAGCGAGAACGTGACCCTCCAGTAATCTATGGATATGCACCCGCACTGATCTATCAACATAAGCACACACACATAGTAGACTCACACAACAAGGCACTGATCTGCAAGACAAAACCACACTCCTCCGTGGACTGAACATTACACAGACCTACCAAGGCAACACCGCACTAACCTATGAACGTGACCCCACAACCGTCTACGCACATGCAGCCCCTCAGTCTACACATTTCATAGACAACGAAGCCCTGAACTGTCAAGACAACACCACACTCCTTTGTAGACTTAACACTACACCTATGAACGTGAACACCAGGTAATTTATCAACATACACCTGCATTCATCTACGAACAGAAGTTCACACAAATCACAGACACCACAAAACTACTAGTCATCAATCTGTAGAGATAGCATCATACTGCTCTATAAACTTAACATTCCACAGACCTGCAAACGCAACACCACATCAACCTATGAACGAACCCCCCCACGATAATCTATGCACATGCACCCGCACAAATCTATGAACACAAGTCTTCACAAACAACCTAAAAATATTCAGTAAACATGAACCCAAAGGTCAAGCCACTTCAGCCATTGCAAGTGGTTGGACACTCCCAATTGCAGTAAGTACAGGGCTAGCGTTCTCTCGGGTCAGTCCGCAAATGGTGTACCTACAAAAGTGTCAGTTTCCCTATTATTAGTCATGATCACTATTGGTTTTGTAGGGA
>VSDK01029210.1:104998-113001 GCA_009767595.1 Symbiodinium kawagutii | reverse complement strand
GTCGATGGTTTTTCTACGATCGGAAGATCCACATTAATAAGCCAGGGTTGCCATCACGTTTGACCGGCTATCTTAAGCCGGATCTCTGAAGAATCATTACTATTGTTGGTTATTATCCCCAATTTTTTGAAAGCCAATACCAACGATTATCCAACCATTATCAACCATTCTGAAGCATAATTAACCGCTAGATCTCCGGTTCAAGAGGATCATTTTGCGATGGTGCATCACTTCCTGTTGGACTTCCAGTTGGTTGGCGTGGATTTGTCGGGGATTTCTCCATCATTGGTCGAGTGTTCCGAGTGAAAGTCACGATAGGTCATTGAGTCCTTTGCATCATTTGTGTGTCTGTGTGTGTTTTGTGAACGCTGGGTTGTGAACTTGAAAGATTGAAATGCGAGTTGCATAGTCTGCCGGGTAGGATCTGGTCCAACCAGCATTCATCAACCTTTCGGAATTCTGATGCTTGAAGAACAATCAATCATCACCCACCCCGGCTCATTATCCATTAGTTGTCCCCCCATTATTGACCATTCTTCAGCCACTGAACCATCTCAAACGGCTATCATTATCCTTGTGAATCACCGACCTGCGAGCCGTGGGAAAGAAGGCTTGCCCTCAACAAATGGCGTGAAAAACCCACCATTCCAGCGAGAAACCCATGGGAAACATCGATTTTAGTACCCAGGGCAAAGCAACAAGTGACAAGGAACACATTCGAAGACCATGGTTCACAACGATGAACAATCATCATTTTGCACAAAAAATGGTTTCTAAAGCTGCTTCATAAAAGGTTTGTAATGCTGGTTCATCGATTTTCTGCAGGCAATGAGTCATTCCCAATGGATTCCCAAGTGTATGGATGACCGTCCCAACAGTGATGTAACGGGTTGTGGCTACGGGATCCAACGAGGCCCGACCGTGTCGCCACCAAGGAATCCTTGGATGGCACAGGCAAACCTGCTGAAGGGACAAAGGCGCGAGGACATTATGGAAGCGAGGTACAGTAGTCAATCATGAGTCAGTTAATAACATCAACGAATGTGATGATACCTGACTTCCTGAGATGTTATTAGATCCAGTTGTTTATATCATCATCAGTTTGCTAATCATCAGTCAGTTGATAGCTGAAAGTGGACAAGCATAGTCACAAGGTAGTTCATACACCTGGAGTGAGTCACGCCACAATGATGGTTTTCCGTTGTTGACAGTAAACTAGTATGAATGACTGGAACATATTGGTGACCCGAGCAATGATGGCTAATGCTGGTGGCTTGTGACCAGCTGCCCCCGACAATGATGGTTTTTCCGCGGCAGGTTTTTGACGGACCTGGAAACCACCTCCTTCACATGCAGATTTCGTCTCCAAGACTTGATTCAACGCTTGACCATGTGATTCTTTGGTTATATACATATGGCCTTTGGTCAAGCTGCACCAACTTTCATGGGGGATAACCACCAAAACTATAGGGAAAACAATGGTTAATGATGGGGAAACCTTGAGGACTAAGGGTTTTGACCCACAGCCATATCCCTATTGTTGGTTAATATCAACACTATTGCTAGTACTCACTGCTGGATACCCCTGAAAGATTGGTGCTGCTATACCCTATGGTTGGTAGGCTGGGTAATCCGCCGATGATTGACGATCTACGTTTTGGCTTCAGCGTTGATTGTTAGTTGATCCCAGCAGATCATTGCGACTTCGTACTTCATGGTTGGTTTGATCCTCCGCTTGCTTGGTTTAAAAATAAATCCACATCGCGATTGTGCATGTATATGCGCATAATGGAAAGATATGGATGATGTAGGTTCTTACTTGCATCAAAAACCAATAGTGAGAATATTTGGAACTGGTGCTTGAAGATACAGCCAGCAAAGCCACTGTCCTCTTACTGACTTCGCCACTTACCGCGTTCAAAGACCCACACTGCTACCATGTCTTCCCATGGTGAACCGCCACGTCCCTGATAAGCTTGAAGAGCCTACTTGCTCACAATAGTTTCTATGTCAGCCTTAGCCCCAAGCGTACATGGTTATGACCTGATTTTTGGACACCATTAGGTGAGATCACTCAGAGGCGAGGCCAGGGGTTCCAGGACCAGCAGTAACCATCATCATCCTTTACAACCATCATCACCTGCGAAGATCAACCAGTTAATTCACCATGATTGTCACTTGATTGAATGATGAATGGCCAACCAACAAATCCACGATCATCTTGATCACCTTCTCTATTTTTTCCTGGTTTAACCACCAGCATCACATGAGCCATGAAGAGTGCTCTATCGAGCTGCTGTGTCACGGTTGGTTTTCTTGCTATTCCGAATCAATGGGTTGGTTGGTCGCTCTGTATCAACAATGAATGAACCCAATTCATTGACTAAACCCCAACATCTGTAAACATACATCGTGCAGGGAATACCGATATCAACAGCTTGTCAGTAGAACCTGATCAATATTAGATGGTTGGTGTGATTGCTGCTGAACCCCCACCATCACAGTGGTCAAGAAGCTTGCCAATACCAGGCCCCTCCTGGTCGGCTGCGGAGCCACTGGTAGTTTCCAAGTGGTCTCTTGATGAATATGCTGGTGAATAACGGCTGGAAGTGGTTGGTCGTGGTTCGTCATTGTTTGTCTTTGCAATAGTCAATAATAGTTGATAATTACCAAGAGTCTGTCAATAACACAAGTTAATTCTTAAGAATTCCTTCAAAAGAGCACATCCATTAATTATGTGTTGGTTATGATTGGTTGACCAAAACAGCTGGACAGCTAATCAATGGCCACCATCAGTCAGCCCTGAGCGCTGGGCCCAGTGTACCTCCGCCTCGGCGAAAAATGGGGGAGCTGAAGGCGAGCGGCGAGCGGGATGGGCGATGGCAAGGGATGTGGGACTCAGAGCTGGCCGCGTTGATGATGGGGTTGCCCTCCGGAAAGCGTTCACATGGCTGGAAGCCACCACCTTGCGAAGGGTAAGTAATTTTCTGAAAGTGGGGGGTATTATCCAGCCAGAGAGCTGTCAGATTACTAGAGGCTATTGATAACGTTTATTGATGGACTTCATGACGTTTTTGGGAAGAAAATGGTTGGGGGTATGCTGCCACCAACTCTAAGGTGAGAGCTGTTGATTGTGTAAAAGCACGCCATGCAAAACCTTCATGGATGATATCAGCATTACAATGCTTTACCGAGCGTGTGCGGCTCAGAAAGGCAGGCAGCTGCCGCTGTTGCTGATCGAAGGAAGTTTGGAAGTTCAAACGTCCGACAATTGAAAGTTGCTGCAGTCAATCAGTCAGTCAGATCAGATAGATACTTACACGGATGCGAAATGAACGGGTAGAAAATGCGCGAAATGCTGTGTTTCACAAGGTTTCGTGACTTGGGATGGGTCAGAAGGTCAGCTCTGTAAAACGGCAGGTGCGGAGGTCACTTGGGACATGGATCGGCAAAAATTGCACCTCGCGTAGGCGAAATGCAAGTGAAAATCGTAAAAAAATTGACATTCTAAGCACATTTTTGGAGATACGATTCGAAAAAGTGCACCTCGCCTAGGTGAAATGCACGTTTGGAAGTGAACATCATAAAAGAACTGACATGCCCGCGGACATTTTGGAAGATGTGACGTTGAAAAAGTGCACCTCGCGTAGGCGAAACGCACATTTACAAGTGAAGCACTGTCACGTTCGGGGCACTTTTGCACATTTTTGCACAATTTCATGTTGCAAAAGTGCACGGCGCTGTGGTGAGACGTACATTTTCAAGATGTTTGGACGTTAAAAAAATGATGAAAAATCGTAAATTTCCTCGAAGCTTGAGCCATTTTTTGAGAAGTCGCACGTCGCTGTGGCGAAACGCGCATCTGGGAGAGATTTCCTAACGAAACGCTCACGTTCGCGTCTTTTTTCAAGATCAGATGTTGGAAGTCTCAAAAACTGCGGGTTTTAGAACATTTGGGGATGAAAAACTTGAAAAACTCGGGGTTTCGCTTCGTTTTGGAAGATCAGAAGCTGTGGGTTTTTGAGCATTTGGGAATGAAAACCTTCAAAAACTAGTGGCTTTTTTTTCTGAGGATAAGATGTTGAAAGCATCGAGATGTCAAGGTTTTGCAACATCTTCGACGAAGATATTCACCATCACCGTCATCATCATCATCATCATCATCATCATCATCATCATCATCATCACCATCACCATCATCATCATCACCACCATCATCATCACAGCTACATTACCACTCAATTAGATTACCAATCATTAGCACCACCAATCAACCGCATCACCAGCCAAACACATCACTAATCAATCACATCACCTAACAAATACGTCACCAATGAATTACAAAACCAATCAACCACATCACCAACCAACCACATCACCAATCAATAACATTACCAATCATTGGCATCACCAATCAACCGCATCACCAGCCAAACACATCACCAATCAATCACATCACCTAACAAATACGTCACCATTGAAATTACAAAACCAATCAGCCACATCACCAATCAATAACATTACCAATCATTGACATCACCGACCAACCGCATCACCAATCAATTACATCACCAATCAACTACATTACGAATCATGAACATCACCAACCAACCACATCACCAATCAATAACATTACCAGTCATGTCCATCACCAATCAACCGCATCACCAACCAAATGCATCACCAACCAAATGCATCACCAATCAATCACATCACCAAACAAATACACCGCCAATCCATCACATCACCAATCAACCACATCACCAACCAATAACAAAAGCAGTCAACTATATCACCAATCAATTACATAATCAATCATTAACATCGCCAATCAATCACATCACCGATCAACGACATCACCAGAATCAAAAAATGCCAGAGACACAGAATCACCAGAAGCAAAAAACACCAGAGACACAAAATTACCAGAGACAAACAACCACCAGAGACAAAATACACCAGAGACACAAAATCACCAGAGACAAAAAACCACCAGAGACAAAAAAAACCAGAAACACAAAATCACCAGAAACAAAAAATCACCAAAGACAAAAAACACCAGAGACACAAAATCACCAGGGACAAAAAACAACCAAAGACAAAAATCAGCAGGGACAAAATCACCAGAGACAAGAAACAACCAGAGACCAAAATCCCCAGAGACAAAAGCCACCAGAAACAAAAAACACCAGAAGAGCGAAAACACCATCATCACTTTCAACCATCATCCACGCCATCACTCTTCCTATATGCTATGCCTTTTTTTGGAAACTTCCGGCAACGCCTTGCGCGGTCATTGTGTTAGTTGCACTGACCTAAAGGTTACTATTTCCTGCTTGCTACTACCTACCGGGTGGACGATGCCTGGAAATTCAGATTGATGGTTGTTATCACTCTTGGTCAATGGATGTAGAAAGAGTATGGCGCCGGTAAAACCAGATGGAGCTTGACCTGCATGGGCCAACATCGGATTTTGGGGCGGCCGTTGTTGATGCAGTGGTTAATCGTTGCTAAGCCGTTTCTTTCAACCGGCATTCACCATTGGTGAAGATTTTGACCATTATCACGCATGATCAGAATTCGATTCGAACGCTCTTTATGTGTTTACTTCTTTTCTTCTTCCCCTCCCTTCATCGCTGTCATTTTCCAATGAATAAAATCAAAGTAAAGGTGTGGCGGGGCATTGCGAATTTCCAGCAGTTCTGCCAAACAGCTAGCTATCTCTGCTAGATTCTGCCCTCGGCTGCGGTGTGTGTGATGCAAAATCAAGCAGCCAATCCAGAGTTTGTGCTATGATAATCTTGAGCAGCCAAGCTGTTCATTGACAATCACCAAATCTATTTATGTATGTGACATCGACTTTGCCAAATTCAGAGAAACCATCAAGCCGTCATTCCTGTGGAGATCCACCCCATGGTATCTATGCGACTTTCCCTCATGCTTGTGAACCATTGTTTTAACCACTCATGTACTGTACTTTGTGGTTGCCATCAGAAGGCCAACCATATCTCCAGAAGACATGTGTGCATGAAGGGGTTTCAACTACAGCCACGAGGCACACAACCCACATTGGGGTCCAGTGATACGAGCGATCACCGAGAATGGCATCCCTTCACAGTCGCTGTGGCGTTGCAAAGAGGTGGTAGTTGGTCAACCTTTTGTGCTGGCCGGTGATGATAGTTATAAGAGTAGTCGGAGTGTATTTGGTGGTGCACGTAGCAGCAGTAATGGTAGGAATGGTAGTGGTAGGACTGGTAGTGGTAGGAATGTTAGTATCATGATGTTGTTGTCGTTGTTCTAAGATCGTTTTAACCAGTCCGGAAAATAATCTGCATTCGTCAAGAGCCTCTTCCAAAACCGCCCCATGAGGGCGGAATGGTTATATATAGTATATACTGGTTATATGATCAGTAAATGGCTGATCACTATTCATGACACTTGCAACGAAGACTCGTTGATGATCTGAATGATTGATAATTAGGTTCACAATGATCATGGGCCGTGGGTAGTTGTTATCTAATAAGTTGTCAAATAAGCCGCTGCTTAATAAGCTGCTGCTCAATAAGCTGGAAATGTTTGATACGGCGATGTTGACCAGCAGCTCAAAAGTAGTCTCTTTCTACAGGTAGCTGGGAGGGCTTAAAGTCAGAAGCGCCAAAACACATTTCACCACGATGCCATTCTATAGGCAGACAGAGGTGCTGAAGAGCCCATCAGTTGCGTTGGTTCATTTTTCGTGCCGCAGTAAGAGAGCTGTGAAAAACACGGCTCGGAATGGACTGGAGATCTCCAAATGGTTGGAGATCTACACTAGCAGTTGGTTATTAACCAGTCATATGCGGATCCCATAAACCATTTGGTTATTAGTCACTGGTTGTCATTAAAGCCATCAGTAGCCATCACTATTAATACATATCAACCACTAGACAACCATTATCAACCACCAGTTGCGTAGTGACCACCCGGATTCAACCACTGATTTTATCTATGATTTATCTACCAAACCCAACAGTTCACCATGGTCCACCAGTACTCGCGCAGTTGTTTGGTTGCCATAAACCTGATCGGTCCATTGTCAATCAATACATTGGTGTTTTTATTCACCATTGTTGTTCATCATATGGTGAATAATCTGCAACCATAGTCTCAAACCACGAAAGAGCATCATCAACCCTCACCAGTGACCTGTGACACCAACAATGTTTTGAATGGTCATGAAATGTCGTGAACCATTCTGAACCATAAGTGTTCAAGCATTGCCACCATTATTAGTCTTTGTCAATTATTATCATTGTCGACAATAGCATTATCGCCATTGATCAGCCATAGCATTGTCAATGCTTATCATAGCCCTTGCAGGCAAGCCTAGTAATCATCTATCAACATCACATCAACTATCACCAATGATCAACGGTTATCCACCCAAAGTTCATCAGAACGGGACCGCCTGATAGTGCACTTTTCGTGATAATATCACCAAAAAAACCTTTTAACCTATGAATGATGAATTTGCATAGCCATACCGAACCTATGGGAACAAGTTGTTTGATGATACAGCCAATGAAATTCATCAGCCATATCGACCAGAAGCCTCACCGCCTGAACGGATGACCCACTGGGCTCCCACCACTTAGGTATCCCAACTCACCGATTCCCATTCTCGCCCGGATCGAGGCACGGAAGCGGTTCCCCTGGGTTCCCCGCCAGGGTTCCGTCGGGTTCTCGTTGACCATTTACAGGAATGGTAGTTTCTCAAAATATGGGACCCCCAAAATGGTTGGTTTAGTACTACTAAATAACTATAGATGGATGATTTAGGGGTACCCCTATTTTGAGAAACACCCGAATGGATGGGGGCTGGCACTTTCTTTGGGATTAGATGGATTTGCCATACGTGCAATAGAGCTTCAAGCTTTAGGTGATCTAGTTGCGCCACCAAGAGGATGACCAAGTCACCGACCAGTTTGCACGTTGCTCTGAACGAATTGTACTCAACCGTAGAG
>VSDK01029210.1:78228-102050 GCA_009767595.1 Symbiodinium kawagutii | reverse complement strand
TGTTGGTCTTGTGGTTGCTGTTGTCGTTCTCGTTGTGGTTGTTGTTGATGTTGCTGCCGCTTTTGTTGTTCGTTGCAAAACACACCTGTTCCTACTCCTGTCCCTCTTGCTGGTTATGTTCTTCTTGTTGTTGGCTTTTGCTAGCCATCATTTGATCGCCATCAAAAACCAACCACGCGAGTGACAATAACAACAATAGCAATCAGCGAGAGGAGCGTCTCTGGGGCGGTATGACCGTATCAAGACACATCGTACCATCACGATTCTGACTAGCAAAGATCCATGGCCCCCTTCAGCGTCGGAGGCAATCAAGCCCGTACGCATTGCGATGCTCAGAAGCATCTTGGGTCACTTGGCGTGTGCAATGACATCCCGTGGTTACGTCCATAGATGGCATGCCCCCAACCCAAAAACATCAGCTGCTTATGAGAAAATAGGAGGAGGGCACACCCATGTATGTATATACTCACATCAAAACATGATCTACGCAACTACGCTCAATTGTCTTTTGGTGCTTTGGACGTACTTGGGCAGCTGTGGATGTCAAATGTCAGGCACAGTTATATAGTAGCAAACGGACATCTGAATTGCGAAGGCAAATGACCGCCCTGGATAGCAGCAACCTGCTTGTCATACCACAATACTGATCAGTTGTTTGCTTCTGCTGGTTTGTTGTTTGTGTCTGTCTGTTTATTTGGTTGGTTCCTTGGTCCGTTGGTTTGTTTTTTGGCTGGGTTGTTTCGTCAATGGTGTGCCCCAGAAACTGCTTCAAGTTCGCAGCTTCAAGTTCGCTGAGGCAATGTCCCGGCCCAGACCGCTTTGGACAGCGCTTGTGACATTATGCATGAACTCGTGCGGAAGTGTGATCCTGACAGGCCAAGCCACCGGGGATGGTGGTCCCATTTGGGGCTGCTTGGGGGTGCCAAGCCAGGTTGGGTTGCCAGTATCCATTTTCGGGTCTCAAATTTTCCTTCAAGTCGTGAAGGAATTAAAAGATAACTATTAAGCTACTGATTAAAAGCTCAATAGTAGTTCACCATGATTAAAAGTTTTGTTTCCAGATCTTAGTCATCATGGTGCCATGGCGCATCGGAAAGGCGAGGGTTGGAGCCCCAATGGCTTCATCAACCAGGTAGCTTCACGTCTAATCCTGGGTCATCGGCCAAAAGCGAAACGCATCACAACGTCACCATGACCATGACATCATATCCTTTGGTAAACTAATCTGGAAGTGGAAAATCCAGCATTTACAGGTGGTTTGCCTATTGAAACAAGGTAAGTTACCAGAGTGTCAATCTGTGATTTAGAATTATCAGCAAGTCTCATCGGAGGATTCTTAGGCAATCTTATCAGCAGTTGTTAATAAGTTGTGCTATGAACAGTTCATCAACCACCCATGTACCACTGAGGAACTCTGGCTGAATCATCGATCATCAACCGCTGCGTAGGCATTCATGCTGCCCAGCCACTATCTAACCGTCCACTAACTGGCTCTAGCCACTAGCTAAGCAGTAACCAGTTCATTGATCAATAAGGAGGCAATTATCATCCACCTATATCGTCAACCCATATCATTAACCATCACCATTTGCCGTTATCGTTAACAAAGATGAACTATCAATCTCTTTAGGAATGATTAAAATCCCATATCGTGAACCATGTTCAACAAGGAATACGATTGTATAACGATGGTCAACCACTAATATCATTTGCCATGATCAGCAACCGATATCGCTAACCCGTATCATCAACCACTATCGCTTATCATGATTCGCAGCCAATATCTTTTGCCATAATTTGCACCCCATCTTTTTTGACCAGGACTACGAACCAAGATCATTATCCATGATCGGCAATTACTATTGTTATCCACCATCAACAGCCAATCGCGTGAACTGTAATGAAAAACCAGGATTGTTATACAACCATGATTAACAATCAACATTGCCAACAATGATTAACAACCAGTATCGTTGCACATCATCAACAACCAATATCGTTGACATGCTAACTATGATTAACCACCAGTATAGTAGGCCATAGTTCAAAATCAATATTGTTAGATATTTTCATCAACTTACATCTTTAAGAACATATTCCATTATGATTGTTGATCCATCTCATCAGCCAAGTTGCTATTTTTCAATCTGATCACCAATATCCTTCCATCCTTAAATGTGCATGCCCACTGCCCGTAACTGGGAACATTCACCATGGTTAGTAAGGGGGTTAGTTCAGCTAAGGTAGGGTGCAACTGACCATGGTGAACTGACCCCAGCTGCACAATATCATGAAGCCATGATCAACCACCGATTAACTCGTTGGCCAGCATCATCCATATTGTGAGCAATATCATCAATCAACATTTTCCAGCCATATCATTCAGCAATGCCATTTTCACAAATATTGTTTATCATAATTAACAACCAACATTGTCAACCAATGTCATCAACCAACAGCGTTCGCCATGATTAAGCCTAAGGGTTCATATTGGAACATGTGTTTTGCCTTCGTTTGTTGGGTCCCTCGGACATGATGTGGGGTGGGGTTGGGTTGGGGGGATCGCTGTACAGTGATGTGCAAATGGTACGCCCAGGCACGTGTCCTCCGCGATTTCACATGGCCATGTCTTTTCATTTTTCTGTGCCTACAAGTCTCTCCCAAAAGACGTACACATACATACAAACTATTCAAACTTAAACGCGTATATACGGCAACCTGCTTTGCCCAGACTCACAAGACCTGCCCAGAAGTTAGTCCTCTCAAATGTTCAAAACTGTGGGCAGGCGTTGTTCTGAAACTTTTGAGAGTTAAGAAACCCTAAAACCCCGCAAACCTTAAACCCTAAAACCAGAAACCTCAAACGCTAAAACCTTAACCCCCAAATCAGTGTATAGCCAGTGTTTTCATAGTTTCTTTGAGCAATGTTCAATTGATAGGAATTACCATATGTAACGTTGCGCATGTATATGATTGTATTTGTGTAAATACACCCATGTTTATGCGTATGGTATTTGCAACACCTTACGTACAAGAACATGATACTCACAGGATATTTGAGTACGATACAAAGATGGATATATACTACATGGACGGAGAGTTCTATAGCGAGATAGATCGAAAGATATTTACTTCCTGATGTGTCTCCCTGCGAAGACTTGGTCATCGACGACGAAAGATGGCTGCTGGCAATACCGTAACCCACGATTAACAGTAACATCGTTGACCATGATCATCAATCATTGCTTATCCAATACCATTGACCAACATCATGAAGCGATAGCATCAGGTCATTGATCAAGGTCATAAAGCAATGCGACCAATATCATCGACCAACATCTTTATATGGTCAATGATTAACAGCTAATATACTTGGTTATTATCCCCTTTTGTTAACCATTATTATTGGTTTGTAACCCCTAGAAAGCCTTATAAAAAAACATGATTGATGACCCACTGACAGGTGGGAAAGCGACGAGCGCTGCACAAATCCTTTGGACGGCCAGCAAGGCTGCGAGGTGCAGATATTGAGGGACGTGGGTGGTTGGGACCACTTCGAGTTTAACCAATAAATAATGATTGTCAATAAATTGGTTATGAATAATAATCAATAAATTGGGACCACTTCTAGTTTGGGACCACTTCGAGTTTAACTTGGTAGGTTGTGAATAATGATTATCAAGTGACTGTTGAGAACCTACCACTCGTTTGAATAATCTACAAGTGGGTTATTAAGCAATTGCTGAACAGTCATGCTTATGCATAGTGGTTGATTCATTAACTGGTACGTTGTTGCTGATTAACCAATACATCATGAATCCAAGTGTTGATCTACGAACGGTGGTTGATCGGTTGATTGTTTTTGACCGTCACTTAAGAGTTTGACGCTACACGCGCGAAGAAACCGACGATGCTTTTTACGCCTGCTGATTCTTTGTCTTCATTGCCGCAGCTGGTTGGCGTTGGTGGTGTTTTTAGCTTTTTGTTGGTTTGTATGTCTTGTACAAGAGTTTCTGCACATACAGTAACTATTTGGATATGCAACGTTTGTTCAATGGTTTTGTTGATTGAGTGGTTTAACCTGTCAGGAAAAGCAGTTGTACATCTAACCCTTTAACAGGTTTCTGATATGCTGGAGCAAACATTCATCCAATTTATCTAATCTTGTGACAACGTGTTCGAGAGCAGATGACGCGTCGATGTCTCGGATGCGTCCAACCTAGCCATCGAATAGAGAGTTGCAGGTGCAAGTGCAGGTGAACGTTAACATCCCGCCCCACCCCACCCCACCACGTAGCATCAGCATGATGCGCAAGTGCAAGTGCACGTTAACATCAATCCCACCCCGCCTCACCCCGCCCCACCAGTAGCATCAATGTCATGTGCAGGTGCAAGTGCACGTTAACATCCCACCCCACCCCACCCCGCCATGTAGCATCAACATTATGTGCAAGTGCAAGTGAACGTTAACATCCCACCCGAGATATTAGTAGGTTAAACCCAGTGATGATTGAATTGGGTGAATATTTTGATTAGCTGGGTGGTAGTTACCCAAATGCTAGTAGGGACATTGGCAGTATTCAACAATAACTATATAAAACAACTATTCTTATTTAACGGTAATGAGCGCTAGTAGGGACATTGGCAGTAGGGAATTTTGTTCAGCATGAATTTTTCATGCAAACACATGGCTTTCCGAACACGAAACTTTAAGAGATCCAGCCCCTCCACCACAAGTTGCTTTGAAGGAAAGTCAACAACGAACCATTGGGGTTCCCTCATCAATCCGGAGTAACGGATCACAGGTATATTATTTGTATTTGGACAGAGTATTTTTTGCATCCATCCATCCATCCATCCATCCATCCATCCATCCATCCATCCATCCATCCAAATGAACATAAAGATATTTAAATTAATCAGATACATAAATTATAAATTCTTTAAAACTCATTAACCCAGCTTTGCAACCAAACAGCAGCAACAACATGCTCGACCTAGTTTGAATTTTTCTTTGGTTGAACCAGAAATTGTTGTAAAATTGATCTCGTGTCTGTATATTTGTCCTGCTTTATGTTAACAAACCTGACCCTGTAACTTTTCTTGGCAACCTTCGAAACCTTGCATGGGAACCTTACTTACCATATCCTTACTCGGAAGCCTTACTTGAAAAGCCCGCTTGGGAACCCTATCTGCAAACCGTGCTTAGGAACCTCACTTGGGAACCTGTTTTGACAATCTCGCTTGGGAACTTTGCTCCGGAACTTTGGGAAGGAAGTTCCAGGGTTCCCGGTCCCCTTCCTCACTTGGGAACCTTGCTTGGAACCTTGCTCCGGTTGGCTGAAAACCTGCTTTCATAAGCTTTAGAATGAAAGCGGAACAATATGCAAAAAAGAATAGAAACCATTCAAACCCCAAGCATGGCACAAGTATGGCAACCACGGTCGTTTTGGGATTTCAAATGCAAACTATGTTTCGGAACTTTACTTGGGAATCTTTCTTGCAAGCTTCACTTGAGAACCTTTGTTGGAAACCTTCGGAACTTGCATGGAAACCTGTCTTAAGATCCTTGCTTGGAAGCCTTACTTTCACACCTGATTTGGGAAGCTTAGCTGCGAACCATGCTGAAGAACTTTACCGAGGTTCCAAGGTTTCCGGAACCCATTCCTCTTGCTTGGAACCTTGCTCTGGAACTTTGGGCCCCAGGGTTCCAAGGTTCCCGAAGCCCGCTCCTCACTTGGAAACCTTGCTTGGAACCTTGTTCTGGAACTTTGGGAAGCGAGCCGTTCCTCACTTGGGAACCTTGCTTGAAACCTTGCTGGCGAACTTTGGGAAACGAGGTTCCAAGGTTGCGGGGACCCATTCCTCACTCGGGAACCTTGCTTGCAACCTCGCTCTGGAACTTTAGCAAGGTTCCCGGAACCCGTGTCGGCCAAGAATTTTTCAGAAGATGGTGATTCCACCCCCCGCTTCTAGAGATTAAGGGCCGAAAGCATAATTATTGCTGTTGGGAACTAAGTGCTGCATAAACCAACTCAAAGGAACAAACCCGCCGTTCTTGACCAAAGTGTGCAAGATTCTTCCAAATCCAACAAGAAAAGAACAACGTCATCCATGTACCCTGACTGCGCCATGGACGACAAACAATGGAAACAATAAATGGTGCCCATAAGTGCGCGACAAGCTGGTTTTGTTTTTTGTTCCGGCAGGCGGGATCTTGTAGCGGTTGATGCTTGAGCCTTCGTGGAGCCTTCTGGGGCATTTCTTGTAGTGGGCGATTGGTTCCATGTAGAGCAAGGAGAACATATGCTTGCAATAGCATGCAATAGCCGAATTGTGGTCTTGTCCTTTTTGTTGGGGCGCTGTTCAATTGCTGGGCTAAGGGTTGTTGTAGCCGTTGGACATGTACTTGGAGACCATGCCTGTCCCTGTGGACAGGAAGAGAAAATTCACGCGCTGCAATTTTTTTCACGTCATGTCAACACAAAGAATAATGATATTCAAACCAGTTCCACGTCATGTCACACATTCTGGATCAAACTGCAAAAGGGCAACAATAGCTGACCAAGATTTTTTGCGCCGCCCTGCCCCCCCTCTTCCAAATATGAAACGCAAATAGCAAAATGCGAATATTTTCGAAGTTCAAATTTCAAGGTCCCCAGGTACCCGGTTCAAGGGTTGCAGGGTTCCAGGGTTCCAGGGTTCCACAGATCCAGGGCCCCAGGGTCCACGGGTTCCAGGTTTCAGACTTCCACGGTCCAGGATTCCAGGGTTCCAGGTTTCAGGACACTTGAGGGCTCCCAGTTCCAGGGTTCCCGGGTTCCAGGTTTCACAATTGTTTGCAGGGTTCCCAGGACTCCAGGACTCCAGGGTTCCAAGGTTCCAGGGTTCCAGGGTTCCAAGGTTCCAGGGTTCCAGGGTTCCAAGGTTTCAGGGTTCCAGGGTTCCACCGTTTGAGGGTTCCAAAAACCCAACGTCCCAGGGTTCCATGGTTCCAGGGTTCCATGGTTCCAGGGTTCCAAGGTTCCAGGGCTCCAAGGTTCCAGGGTTCCAGGGTTCCGTTCCGGCTTTTGGGTTGGACAAAAAACGGCCCACCAGCCCCAACCCTAGAGATTGAAACCCAACGTCTCCGCTGTTGGGAATATGCATATATACATAGAACATTTGCATGCCCATATTTCTACTTATACTACTTATAGCGTATACATCTTTTAGCATCGGTGGAAACCACATCCCCATGTGACGGTCAGGCGGGGACGTACCTGAGCCAAGAACGTTTCGGCTGCATCAAATGCTCCGCCTGCGACATGGGTTTTTATCGCCCTGTGACCTAGCGGCACTGGATGGTAGACCCCATTGCGCATGGCAAGGCAGTTCTTATCAGTGGACCCTTAGATGATTAGATGGTTATTAATTAGAACCTATATGTTATTATTGGAGTTTCAGGTTATTAAGTAGTTATGTGTCACTATTAATTGGCATGACCAGCTTCTGAAGGGCTAGAACCAATATGTTATTAGCCACTGTCATGGCCCACAAGCTTCTCTTAAGCGCAGCTAACGCCACCATATCCTTCATGAAGGTGATGAACCGTCAATGCACCATATTTTTTGTTGATGAACTGCGAGCCTATAGGCCGTGCTTCCCCATGTTTGCACATCAATTCAGGTTTGTGATTCTCTACAGTTCTTATCCCTCAGCAATTGTCACTAATGGTACATCAAACTCTGTTCGTAAACCAGCGGCAGCAGCTTTAACCACTGCTTAACCAGTCACCTTCCACTGGTTAACCTAGAATCAACCAGTGGTTTAACCATGAATAACCAGAGGTTAATCCTTGGGTTGGTGAGGCGGGTGGGCAGCTAGCCAGAACCTCTTTGTTTTTCCTTCTTTTCGCAGTGATCAATGATTGCGAATCATCATGCAGTCGAATTCCCAAGAAATCGTCATCGCTGTGGTGAATTGTGATTCGATACCATTCTCCATCAATCAGTATCCATCAACCATGAAATATACCATTATCATTACCATCCACCACCGATAAGAGATGTATCACCAATCATTGTGGCGGAACCCAGGCTGATGACAAAGCGCAGCTCTAAGCCATGTCTCACCTCGCGCAAGCTATGGGTGGATGGTCATGGAAACCCGAGCAGTGCGATGATGCGAAGTGGTTCCCTTATTCACTGCTTGATCCAATATTAGTTGGAACTTAAGCATTAACTGCTGAACTTAGAGTTGGTCATTTAAGTTTGTTCTCTTTTTTTGAAAGCTCCAACTGAACATCAGGTGATATTCAGGCCCCAACTTGCACATTTTTTGAAGTGTAGTGCTGACTGACATCTTGACTGGTTGAGAAGTGGGCAAACACTTGCAAAATTAAATTATCAGCATCCATAGAAACAGCAACCCCGTTCAACCACCTACTGATATGATTGTCCATATGATTCTCAATTATTGTTGCTCTTCTCGAATTCAGAGGCATATCAACCTAAGGTTGCTGCAAAACAGGATCAGCTCGGACCACTTCTGAAAAACCCCTTGCCAGTCTCCTGACCTGGTCCTGTTGATAATCCCTCGTAGCATAGTTTGGTGGAAGTGGAACCTGCTCAAACACGTTGGACGTCGGAAAACACGTGGCTGTCCAAACAATTCCAGTCGAACCGAAGATTTTTATGTGTTGGGTTCATGGATCCCTATCAGCCAGTTGGAGGACCACCTAGTGGATGGTTACCGGAAATGTCAATCATTTTGGCAGCCTTCTCCCCTGTCGTTGGTCATTGTGAGCCACGATTGTTGCTTCTTGTTGGCAAAGCGGCAAAGCATGAAACACCCAGCTATCAATTATCACTTCTCATATGTTAGTCATAAATCTCCTTCGTCAATGGAACAAGTAGATAACCATCAATCACTACTTAATCCTTACTTGTCATAATCGATCTTCATCAACGACAACTATTCTCGAACAGTTGGCTTTGTTTTTCCAACTGCGGATTGACTATTTTGTTTCAACCAGTTGTTTATTCGTTGTTATCAACCGTTGTCAACCGCCGTGATCACAGTTATTTCAACCACTCTTACAATTCTTACTGCATCCATCATGTTGTGATTGGTCCTTAGATACAGTAAGCATCAATGATTCTCAAGCATCATCCATTAACTATTGGCCATGATCAACCGCGACATTACAAACCATGAGTAATCACCATTAACCTCCAATAATCAACCACTACCGACCATCATTAAACGGTTTTAACTCTTTGATGGTTCAGTTGCACTGTCGCTGCATTCCAAGTCGGCTGCTCTGTTCAGGAGAGATCGGTGGCACAGGCGGTGCCGGTGCAACCATCAAGAAAGGTTGATTTTATAGTGGTTCATTCATCCTTAATTCAAGTCAAAAAATTTGTTGATTCATGGTTAATTCAAGATTCAGAACGGTTGATAATAGAATGGTCAATCATGTTTTTCTCAATGCAGTGCTTAATGATGGTATATGATGGTTAAGAATGGTAATGCGTTTAAGCCAGCTGAGAAGCTGGTTGATTAATTGCTTAGCCATTGCTACACGGCTGGCCGTAAATTTGGTGACACGAAATAGACCACTAGCCTCTAGCTGTCTAAGAAGCTGGTACATGTTAATTACTGGTTGGTTAATGACTAGCAAGCTGCTTTGCTTGATGAATCACCTGCTCAAGACTGCTCAATAATTTGATCATGAATGTTCCCGAAAAAGCCAAAGAAGCAGATATTAATGAAATACCACAAGTGCCACTTTGATTTATAATGGTTTGGTTCATGGATGTTCATGGTTCACAATGAGCAGGTGCCGCCAGCCGCGGCAACCATGGGTTGATCAGGGGCCGTTGAAGCCCAGCCCCGGTTTCTGAAAGGGCGTTGGGCTCCAATTTAAAAAAAAACGCGATCAGCAGGTTCGTGATGGTGAAACGCTGTAACTTTTTGATAGCAGTATAGCTATACTTTTCGGTTTATTTACATTCGATTAAATGATGGTAAATGGCTTTTCTTTTGGGGTTAATTTACATTTGCAATCTCCAGAAAGAACAGAAGTTGGTGTTCCGGGACTATTTTGAGTTCATGGTCACAATATCACACTTCTGGCGTTCTGGTTGGAGATATGTCAGACACTACAAAAAGAGCGAATTTACTGCGCCCGGCTGGTAGTGGGTACGTTCGTCATGGAGTTGCCTATCGTTTCACCAAACGGTTGGTCAACAAATGGTTTAACAAACGGTGGGGTAGGCTGGCTGGTGTGTTGGGGTCATTGTCCATCCAACATCAGGCTATCAATGACAGTTGTCATCAGGCAACCAACCATCAGCTAATGATAGATCTTTGGGATGTTCATCATAGTATGTCCAATTCAACTTTCCTTAGGTGATATCACATGATCCAACATCCAATCGGTTGTCACCATTGATTATCACCTAATGAACCAGTATTGGCCAATCTTCATCAGTGTGAACAAACAATACCATCACTAGCCAATATTCACCATTATTAACCATCATCAAGCGTTACTTACACTTACCATCTCTCACCATCAGTGAGTATTATGATCCATGAATCCATGAATCAACGATCATTGAATATTGTAAACAACATGTGACCATGATTTAACCATGAATGAACCATTAATCAGCCCCTGTGAACCATTACCAACTGCCATCGCTACCCATCGCCTCTCATGGTAACCACTGCTGAACAGAAAGCGTGTCTCCGCATGAGCTGACAGGATCTACAGCCATTTGTGCCCTGCCCTCCCGTCATGTTATCATTGAGAGGCACCCCCATGGGATGAGGAAATAGACAGCTCGACCATCCAGTTCTTCCTCGAACCTTTCTGATCATTCTGATGATCGCAATCCAACCTATGATCCGAGATGAAGATGTTGGTGCCTCCACAGACTTGCCGACCTGGAACTTGCTACATTCCAATAAGACGACAAACCTCATTCCTGTTGTTGCAGACGTAAATGGGCCATCTCTATATCAGGCAGGGGTAGGTATAGCTTATGAAATTCTTCACCAACCAATCTACCGTCTGGGGGCAACACCCGCCTTGTGCTTGTTGTGTGGGTTTGTCCATAAACGGTGGCACCTACTAACCATCCAACAATAGCCATTATTTATAGGGAAACCAGCAGTTTTGGAGGTACATCATTTGTTCACGACTGCCAAGCTGGTCGGCTTCTAAGTGTCCTTTGATCACTTAGGAAATCTGTCCCAAAGAGACAGCCCAGCCACTAGATGTACGTCCTAGGGCCGGGTGATCTAAGATAAAGCGAGCAAAAGAGGTTCGAACTTCACAAGTCATGAAAACTGACCCCCCTTCAAATACTCCCTTGGGGTAGTATCCGTTGGAGTACAGAATCTTGCGTCCACAATACGTGATTGATCTCGGCAGCAATCGGACTTCACTCTTCGAAATTTCTTTGAAAAAGAAAGGGATCCAATCCACAAACAGCAGCAAATTACCTGAATGATCTTCGTTCAAGGCAGGTGGGCAGAAAGTGGAAAACTTAAACATATGATATGCCAGTTGGAGGTACATCATTTTTGGACAAACTCATGTGCCTGTTGAATCCCAAGTTTCTTGCTGGGGCTTATTTTTATTTATTTGCTTGTTTAAATCATAGATTCGCTTGCACTAACCATTGTTATCATTGTTTAACCATCATGAACCATTCTTCAGCCATTGTTTAATTATCAAGAATCACTACTAACATTTAGTAAACCATCTTTTCAGCTGCTTAGCCATTAGGAAGTTTTATGAGCTGTTTATCAACCACTATGTAACCATAGGTTAACCTCAATCAACTATCCTCATTAGCGATGGTCAACCATATATCAAACATCATTATATCATTGTTAACCACTATGCGCCCATAGAATGACCAATTGAATGGCATAGATCAACCATATCAACCATCTATGGTTACCCATAGAATGACCATATCTTTCAACCACCTTGTAACCATAGATTACCCATAGAATGACCATATGGTTAACCATAAATTGCCCATAAATTGCCCATAAATTACCCATTCTTTCACAGATGATCCCCACGATCCCATTCTTGGCGCACGCTGCTGGTGAGGCGTGCGAGCCCTGCCCCGCGGGGAGCTTCAGTGACCAGCGGGGATCGTCCATTTGCACCCCGTGTCCTGCGGGCCTGGTGGCTTTCACAGGTGGGGTGAAGCAACGGTAGCTGTTGGAAGGATGGAAACGTGGGGCCTGCCATGGTTCATTCATGCTGATCATGCGCCTCATTACGGTAAACAAGGTGAAAATTGGCAAAAATGCGATTTTGAGGCCAAACAATCCTGATTAATCATGGTGAGTATAATGGTCAATGATTAAGGATTAGTTAATGGTTATTAATTTCGAATTCATGATGGCCTGCCTATGGTGAATATAATGCTCAATAATGATTAAAAACGGTACATGGTCAATGTAATGCTCTTGAAATGGTTGATAGTTGATGATCATTTTTTACCGTGGTGAAATAGTGGTGAATGAAAGGGACTATGATGGGGTTCATGATGCGGTTTAATCATCAATGATAGTCATGCTAGTGACACTGGCTCAATCAATGACTATGGTTAATTGAATGGTAATTGAATGATTAATGTTTAATTTTACCATTAATGAAACTAACCATTCACCAGTTACAATGGCCCAATCACTGGCACAATCAATGGTTGTAATTGGTGAATGTTGCATTTCATTAATGGTGAGTTGGGTTGATGATCCCAGCAACTTCGTTGGGTACCAACTCGTGTTGGAGCCATTGACGCCACCCAAGGGTTCATAGAGGGCCAATAGATGCAGAAACAATAAGCTGTCAAGCCAATGATGATGGATGACGCCATCAGCAAGTAATGCTTCGAAATCCTAAAATGTTAAAGTCCCGAAACTGTGATACAATGACAAAGTACCAACGTTCCAGCAATGAGCCGGTCAACAGGGGATGATTTCCATAATATGGCAGCGGGTAAAAAGATGTAAAAAGCCTGTAGGCCTGGTACCCTGATCAGCCATTGTTTTGCTTATGAGTTCGTTGGTTAATATCCGCCACTATTTTTGACCTAGAGCCACATTGATCCATACCCAAGGGTCGTTAATGATTATCCCCTATTGTTGGTTCTTATCCCCTATTCTTTGACATTGACCCATGGTTGGTATCACCATTGTTCACCATTGCTTGGTTGACCCAGGTTGTCGCAACCATACCCTGTTATATCCCCTATTGCTAGTTCACCATTGGTTGGTTGGTTGGTTGATATTGACCCATTGCTATCTTCAGCAACAGATGTCACCAGATCGACTTCTGTGCCCGACCAGGCGGCCACACGTGCTTCAACTGCTCTGCAGGAGCGCGGCGCGCCATGCCTTGATTTTAAACAAGTGACATTTATTCAGAGTTGAGTTATCATAAGGTACAAAATTAAAAAGTTACAAGGTACAAAATCAAGGTAGCAATGTACATATCAATATTGGAATCTTTTGATATCGAAGTAATACAGTTGAGTTCTTTCAAAATTTTACTGCCGCCGAGTTTTCCTCAGTGAGTGCAGGTCTGGCGCCGAACCGTCAGTGTCCCAATTTCACAACATCTCACGCAGTTTGGCGATACTTTTTGTTGTTAGGATTGATTTTGACCGACAGATTTTGACGCAATGGTCACTGGTTTCAACTACATGTGTGTGTACCCATGCAGATTGCGATGTCGTCGTAGTAGCCGTAGTAGTAGTAGTAGTAGTAGTAGTAGTAGTAGTAGTAGTAGTAGTAATAGTGGTAGTAGTAGTAGTGGTGGTAGTAGTGGTAGTAGTAGTAGTGGTGGTAGTAGTAGTAGTAATAGTAGTAGTTGTTGTTGTCGTCGGAGTAGTAGAAGAAGTAGTAGTAGTTGTTGTTGTCGTCGTAGTAGTAGTTGTTGTTGTTGTCGTCGTCCTAGTCGTAGTGGTAGTTGTAGTTGTAGTAGTAGTTGTTGTTGTTGCTGTTGCTGTTGCTGTTGCTGCTGTTGCTGTTGTCGTCGTCGTATTTAGTAGTCGTAGTTAGTAGTTGTAGGTGGTAGTCTTAGTAGCCGTAGTAGCATTTATCCATCATTAGCTGCTATTAGCACTCACTAGTATCATTGACAATAATTTACCCTAACCAACTAGTATTTTGATGTATTTTGCATGATTAGTCATTATAATCTATTATCACAGCCATGAAAACCCATTACCAGCCATCATTGACCATCACTAAGCACCCATCAGCAACCCTCGTTGGTTGCTCCGCGGGTCGGCACCCCTGCTGGTAGGACAACAGCCATTGCACGGTGGCATTTGTAGTGATTGCCAGGCGGGAACCTATCAGGACAGCGCCGGAAGCGACCCGCACTGGGGCCACCTGAATGGAATAGCGACCAAGCAAAAAAGCTGCAGCGATGGGTCATAACCAACCATCCAAAAACGGGGTAACAGTTCACATCCCAGCAGCCAAATGGTCAAAGACCTTTGGCACTCTAAGAACCATTACATATACAGATGGGTGTGTGCATACATAGACGTACATATATTTATATATATATATATATCTATATATACATAGTTGTTGTAGCCTTGGCTCTGCCTCTCTTGCAGCAGCACTTGAGATGTTGTCTCATCTCAGATTGCCCCATTCAGGTTGCTCGCTCCTCCATTCCCATCAATTTTGCAGACAGCATCTTGCTGATTGCAGACTGCAAATTGCAGCAGTTCTTCTAACTTCATGGTTTCTCCAACGGTTTGCCCCTCACTATGGCTACTTGATTGGAAACACTTGTCACTTCCCTCATCCTCACATGAATTTGGGGTGTTTCCCTCGCTCACCTATTTTTCCAAATCTTCGAACCCGCGTCGCGTTGCGATAGTGTATTAATTGGTGATTTCTCTGCCTCTCCTCTGGAGGGTTGATTCTTTTCCACTCTTGGAGTTCCACCTCGCTCTCTGTCTCACCTCGATGCTCGAAGAGAGTCAGTCTCAGCTGTGTTTTTTTCTCTGAGGCACCTCCGGATTTTCAGAGCGGGATCAATGAGACACAGATGTCATGTCAATCTTGTCCACGCATGTACAGTTTCTCCACATAGATTGCATCTTGTATATGTGTTATCGTTCTGATTGGCATGTGAGTAATGTACTGTGGAATTTCATGCGTTTTTGCAGAATTGGGACGGCAGGGCCGGACTCGTAGTATCCTAGCAGTCCTCCAAAAAGAGACCTTTTGAGGACAAGAAAACTGACCATCATGCCTCCCGGATTTCTGTATCCCTTATGGCGCTCGACAAGCGTGCGCTTGCCCTTAGTGTGCTCCCTTCCTTGGACCTGATTATGATGCCCTCTCCTTTTTCCCCTTTTCCTCAGTGCCACATATTTGGGCTCCTAACCCCCCTCTTTCCCATATGTCAGATGTATTGTTTAGATGTTCCCATCCCATGCCTTCAAATGCCTAGATCCATTTTTCAAACACATTCTTATTTCCCATCAGTGAAAATTACGAATCTATTCTCAGATTGTTCATGTCATACTTTTGCATGGATCAGAAGGCCAAGGTCACTCTCCTGCTCAAATTGCTAGAGCCGATTCTCTCTATGACAATTTTTCCACATCAAAAACCACTATGGGCCGTGAACCACACTGATTCTCCATGCTCCAACGACCTTCCTTCGCCCTCTTCTTCCTACAGCTGTTCCTCCATGAAATTTCGGATAGAAGAATTAAATGCCTTGGTCTCAAACATCCCACCATTCCTGAATTTATCGCGTCCAGCGACCATCAGTTCGCCTCAGAAGAAGTGCACCCACCTTTACTGAGTCCATTCTTTGCACATGTTATCATTACTGAAGTTCTCTTTAACCTGCATTTGGTACCGTACTGGAGCACATGTTATCATTACTGAAGTTCTCTTTAACCTGCATTTGGTACCGTATGGTATGTATTTTTCCCCCCCCCCAGCCACTTGCAGATGACAGGGAATTATGGCAATTACTTACCTTCAAACTGTAACCAGAATCATTTAAGGAACACGCGCCACTGACGTGTGGCCTCTTTGAGCTACATATCGCTTTGGAAAAAGGGTGGTCCTAATTGTTGATATACTTGGTTAAGTATCGGTGTATTGAAGCGGCAATGGTGGGAAAACAACCCAAACGTACAAGCAACAATAGCTGGCATGAATGACTAGGTGCTAACCAACGAGACCAACACTGGTGGGTGCAACCAACAGGGTATAGCCAACCACTGGTAGCCATATAAGCAACAGTAGAGTGGATTATTTACACAACAGCCAGGTTGTTTCACCAATAGCAGGGATATAGTACGTACTGTATATGAACCAGGTCGCCAACAAAAAACATTGTGCTCATCATAGTCAATGGTCCATGCAGCTTGTGAATGGTAGGATTTTTCTTCTTCTAATGGGTACCAACCAATGAAACTAACAAGCGGATCACCAGTGACAACCGATGCACACATCAGCTCGGGAAGTGGGGTGAAGCACGGTCGTCACTCATTCTATTCCGGAACTACAGCACCTGATGGAGGATTATCATCCAGAAAGTAGAACTTCGACCAAAAATATATGAAAAATCATCCAATATTTAGCGATCACCCCGTGTGTCCGGAACACGATTCAGTGGTTGATCCATGCTGATCCCCTCTCTGATATTGATAGAATTCTTGTTTGATCTATCCTAGCAGGTACACACCCACAAAGCTAATACTTTCTGTTCTGGTGGTTATTCAACATGCAACCATGTTTGGCAGAACAGGTTGAGGGTACAACTATGGAGAACATGGTCGTATCCACAAACGCGGATCCCCCGAACGATTGAAAACAACCGGCCACTCAGGGCATCTCAGGGGTACGGAGCCGTTTGCTGTATCATATTTACATTTTGTATGCTTGGCAACCACTGCAGGACCTTGTTTGCCAGGGTAGTGATCCCCAGTAATCCGGATAGCAATTGGTTGTTTCTGAAATATTCAATTCTTTCACAAGTACGAATCTCTGTTGTGACACAAGGTGCTGACTTTTCGTATTGATCAATGACAGACACCAGCAGGTGCTAATTCTTTCATTTATCAACGGATAAACCCACGGACCTAAATCACGGTGCTAGGACGGCTACCAGTGCGTGCCTTGCTCCTCGGGCCTCACCTCACTTCCAAAGAGCTCGGGCAAAGAGTTCTGTTTGCCCAAGCGCGAACTGAGCCTAGGCAGGGTTGGTAGAGGGCCCTATGTCCGTGGGGCCCATGCCGTGACACCGATGATCTTTCGCTGAGAATGTGTGGATGGGATGCTTTGATCACCTCCTCCCAGTGGGGCTGGAGCTACACGACGACAGACCAGAGAGTACAACACGGGAACTTAGCGAAGATCACCATCCCGGCAAATGATTCTTTTTGCAATCAGCATTGGAAAAACGAGTTCGTTAAACAGTTTTACGCTGTGTCGCAACCTACTTACAGGAATGAGATTTAGATTTATTGTTAGCTGGTTGCTTATCTATGAGCTATATCCAATGGAATATATAGTGTTGATATGTTGCAATCAAAAAGCCAAGGGCCTAGGGCCGTCCCGCTTTTTGGTGGCTCATCAATAGATTAGTCATTATGTTGAGGTCAATCACTAGAATTGTTTTTCCAGTTTTTTGCCGAATTGCTTGCCAACAGAATTGGCTACCCCCATGATGTGTGTTATACAAGGTGGTGCCCCACAGTTATAAGATGGTAAAGCCATTCAACTATAGTCATATTTACCACAATCGGTCGTTTTCGTAGTCGTAAACCAACTTGACCAAGGAGGCGACACCACCTTGTAACACTCATTTCACCATCCAACTCCTACTCCCAAGCACCTCATAGAGCCGTGCCTTCCAGCCCATGATTGATGGTTCAGCTGATGATTTCATCAGCTGAGCCACTTGAGCAGCTATGCATAGCTATGCAACTTTTTCGACTGATCATTGCTTCTTGGCTCGACTAGAGTATGGGGGATCATGGTAAACATTTTCTGGAATAACAGCCAACCCCGGTAGAAGCAACCCTCGATTGATGCTGGAAACTCCTCATTTGGAATGAATGTGGTCAAAAGAGATTTGAATATTTGTTTGCATACGTCAAATCAAATCCCAATTGAAACAATGGATTAGGGCTAATCATCGGTGTTTACCATTCTTTTTTGTGATGGAACGGAGGTGAACGCACGATTGATGCAGATACCGCGTAGATAAATTGCCAAGTAGATTTGTACACATGGGTGTTTCTCAAAATAGCGGTGCCGCCAAATGATCCAATATTAACCATTTATACTCATAAACCAAACATGTTTGGGGTCCCCTATGGCTTGAGAAAGCACATATAGAAACAATTGTCACATATGTTCGCCTAGATATCATCCATATGTTTGCCTAGACCGACTACATCTGCAAACATAAACGGGTTTGCCCAGCCACATGATGTTCTCAATTTTCTGGTTGGTCTATGCAATTTTCACGGTTCGTTATCAACCAAGCCTGATTTACTGTAGTTTTCAAGTTTACCTAGTTAGTTTGTCAACGGTTATCAAAAATTATCCTTTATCAAGTTGATTCTTCACCAGCTTTCCAACCATAATTCAACCTGCTTATCATATAGTTTGCACGCACCAACCATGATCCACCAGTATTCTTTGGCCATCAACCATCGTCCTCCAATCATCAACCATTACTGTCAACCATCACTACTAGCCATCAACCACTATCAACTAACCATAGACAACTATTCAGCCATTGTCAAGCATTTTTTGTGATTATCAACCATCATCAATTGACCATTCCCATCCATTCAACCGCGACCAGTATCAATAAGCAGCATTCGAAAAACCATTCGCCACAACAATCAGCTGACTTTGAGGATTTGGCTGAACCTGTTGATCATCTTGGACTTCATTTTGATCATGTTGCTTCTACCTCACTTCTGCGGACGGCCAGTTGCGGTGAACGAACCTTGGAGATGGTCGAACCATGTGACAAAGGATAGTGGTTGAAACGAAGAAAGCCCGGGCTTTCCGGTCTATAACTGGATGGCTTATACCCACTAACTTAGGTGTTTAGTGTTTTTGGGATATGATTGATTTACCATATAACCACTAAAAATATATTTTTAGCAAGGGATCTATAAGCCACCAAGTTAACCATTTGTCCGTAGTGTTGGAGGTACCCCTATGCGGGTTGATATATGTTGATATTGATTTGTTCCTGGTTCGTATCGGTCCGGTGTCTGTGGAAAATCTCGGAATATACCAAATATTCCCTTATACTGGACAGATGGTTCACCTACAAAGAGACATACATCCATTTTGTTGGTCAAAAACAATACTCAATCACCAATTGTAGGTTTGCGTTTGATGATCGTGATTGATAATGATGGTGGTCGATTTACTTTTCAATTTATGTTGCTAAAATGATGGCTGATTGAGTTTTCACGGTTCACAGCTTGGCTTCAACCGATGCTTTCTGACAGGGCTCAACCCGTAAGACGGAGGCTGTTTTCAGGTGGGTTTTGCTAGTCCAGCACTGGCTGCAAGTCCAGCTGTTCGTATGTTCAGAATTTGGTGACACTGACAAGGCTGACCCGTATCCATTGGCTTGGCGTTGGTTGGTCTGTGTTGTACCTGTGACCCATGCGGTCTCTGGGACCACTTGCAGTAACTCCGATGACTCACGTTGGTCACAAAGATATGACTACGTCCCAGTTGAACCAGACAGAGTGCACACGCATAGATAAAAACAACTTTGACATAATTACATGATATACTTAGACGTGGATGCAGTATGAAAATTCCGGGCAATATGCCGGCATGCATGCATACATCCACACATTGGTCTCGACATCAATGGAACTGGGGATCCACACATATCCACACATCCACATGTACACAGACATAAGTACAGACTTACGTGCGTGTGTACGAAGTAAAGCGCAGCCATGTATGTATATAAAGATATATACATACATATTTGAATACAAATATACATATGTATATATAGGACTAGATAAACTAGATGTCGGCGAAAGGGCATATACACATACACATACCGATTGCTACGTACAAAGACACATGCACAAACACACACACACATACACAAATATATACACATAAATATATTTATTTATATATATTTACATATATACATACATACGTATGTATGTACATACACACATATACATACATACATATGTATGTACACATACATACAAACAAACATACATACATACATGCATGCATGCATACATACATACAGACACACATACATACATACATACATACATACATACATACATACATACATACATTTGCATACATGTGTTCAAATGCCAATACATACATACATGTATATTCAGATTTGTGTACATATTTACGTATGTAAACAATTGCAAACAGATGTAAACAAATGTAAACATATGTAAACAAATGTAAACAAATGTAAATTAATCAAAGACAGTCATATACACATATGTAAATACACGTGTAATCTTCTTCAATTGTAAATGCACACGAAAGCATCCTTCCACTCAGGACAAAATGGGCATCAAGCGAAAACAACATGGAGGGAGGGTGGGATGAACAGTCATGAAGAACATGGTTGCTGCTCTGAATCTGTGTATATATACATATATCTGTTTTCTAGTGTCCTTTTTTTGTGCATATATACGAACACATCTATATTCCTATATCCACATATGAATGTATTTTGCATATACATATGTCGATACGTCTATACATCTATATTTTCATATGTCCCTACAGCATACAAATGTATGGATATCTATATCTACATCGATACATCTTTACATCTATACGACTATACAGCTACCTATACATCTACCTATACATCTACCTATACATTTGCGTGCTCATCTGTGGACTTCAGCGGATCTTGCGGCTCAGGACATCTATTTGGATGAAGGAAAACTGGTGCTGAAGACTTGGGGATTCCATCAAGTGCCTGGCCTTAGCACCGCGGCCAGGTGCCCGAGAACCAGCAGGTGAGTAATGATTAAGCAATGGTTAAGGCTCGTTGGTGGTAGTTCACGATGGGGAACAGTTGCTAAATGATGGTTACCGGCTAATGGTTGTTCATGAAGGCCACTTGTGATTGATTATGCTGGTGAATAATGGATAGCGATTAGTATTGGCTGATGATGGTCAACTAACAACAGTTAGCAGCAGTTGGCACCGGTTGATGCTTCGGAGCTAGGATAGGTCATTGGTAAACAAGAACAAATCGCATGAGTAATCGTTGGGTCAATCCTGATTAGTCGTTTGTGGCTGATTAGCCAATGATGGTGGTTGTAACTATGATGAACTCAATTGTGGATAATGATTAGCACCTGTTGCTGGTTATCCCTGCTAATTGTTGGATGATTTTTCATTTACAATGATTAAGTAACTATCCCCAACGTTTAGTGTAAGAATTGATCGTCCACCGCTTGCAATTGGCCAGTCATCGAATTTGCTTGCCATTTAACAAGGCACATTCGCAAGAAAAAGCGGCAAAACTCTCAACATCCCCTGCTTCGTGAAACCCCTTGGGGCGGCGTGACTGTGGCTGTAGCTGTAGCAACCTACATAGCTGGGGGAACATCCCAGTGCTGGGGGTAGTTTTGACCGCGAAAGATCAATGGGAATATCGATTGTGCGTATTTTTTGGGCCTGTTCCAGGTGTTGATCCACATCCTTTCTTGATAACCATTACTTGCATGAATATCATGACAAAGAATGCTTATATATATATATATATTTATATTTATCTATTTACTTAAAAATGCACAAGCATGCTTGTCTATCATTGCCACAAGATTTGTTCTTATCTCCTGGTATCCCTTCTCTATTCCATTTTGAGCCCAGTTCGCCAGTCACACAGTGCGTTGTTCATCAGCGATGGCACATGGTGGCACTATGCCAGTCCACTATCTATGATTGATGTAAGTATAGTTGAATGGCTCATTAACCAACTCACAACTATGTGGCCCTGCCTTGTATGTGTTTTTGCCACACACACACACGTCAATACAAATTCCTCGAACATTTACAGCATTGTTTGTATGTGTGGTAATGTGCCCCTAAGAAGCCGATCATCATCTTCGTAACAGTATATGGCAACAATCAAGGCTATGATGTTCAGAATTCAGAATGGTTACGATTACATTGTGACTGTAAGATTTACTTGTATCTTATAGCCATGCATTATTCGATAGCAATGATTATCTCTGGTCGTTGCAGCATCTGCATTTCATTATTATTTATTTTAGTTTGCAGTGGGTAACAGTCACATTGACAATACTGATATAGAATGATTGTTGATCGTTCTGACTCTTATATAACGGTTATCACCAGAAGTATCCTCTACAAATGGAGAAGAAGTTTGATCCACGATCCAAAACTATGAAGCATTATGATTCATTATCAACATTGACTATCAACAACCATAATTGACCCTTGTTGACTGTCAGCAAATTGACCGCTACGTAACCACGAGTTGGTTCTCAATCATGAGCCATCACCAACCATCAAATGATCATTGTTTAACAAATCTATCATTCACCACGATCAACGATCATTATATAATCATCATCCCTGAATCAGTACTCGCCATCAATTTCATTCACCCTTGGTTGGTTATTAACCAGCTTTTTTACCTGTTATTGACCATGACTACGTTTCACATGGTGTAGTTGGATCGCACTTTCCTTGAGGTGAGTCGTTGGTCCTGCATGCCGCCCATCAAGATTGGACTCAAAGGAACCAAACACTACCTGTTGGAGGAGATGCGCTGGCTCAGATCCCATGAGCAAGATTTGATCAGTTGAACTGATCGAATTTGTTGACAATTGTTTAGAATGATATGGTGCAATAACGGAAATACACTGGTTAAGCATGGCTGACTACGTTTAGTTTTAGCAATAAGTATGCAATGCTTAGCTTAAGCATTGCTAAGAATTGTCGCTTTGGGTTCTATGGTCGTTGATGGAAGCTAACATGGTGAAAGTGAGGTCCATTTGCCGGCAAGCCACCCGCAGTCTTACCAATTCTAGGTCTTTACCTTCAAATATCGGTGCTGAATGTGGCTCTGCCAGAAGCCTCAGACTTGTTGAAACTTTGCGTGTGGTGGGACTTGTGCTGTGATCAGTTTGTTCCTTCTGCTCTTTGGCTGCTGCTGTTGCTGTTGTTGTGGTGGTGCTCTCTTCATCGTTATCAATAGTAGCAGTGGTGTTTCTGTTGTTATTGTTTTTTGTGTCTGGGATCTTTGCCCCACCTAATTTATCAGAGACTATCATTACCCCTTGTGACACTCCCTTGGAACAAGGCACTATGTGATATGAGAGGTGTCGTCAACATCGGGGACACTGTATGTGGATGGGCCAACAAATCGCTTGCATATGATCGCTAGCCAATCCTGTCGATGGATTGGTGCCGAAATCAGCGGCTTGGAAATTTACATTTAAGGTGAATTCACCATGGTCATTAAGGATTGATTGCCATTCTTATCAAGATTGCACAGTGGCTGTGGTTCATAACCTTGTGCCCCTAGGTTCCCCCATCATTACCCATTGTTTCTCGATTATTGTTGATGATTACCCCCCTTGTTGGTTGGTTGATATTGACCCATAGCCAAGTCAGTAACAATCGTTCATGATATTGATCTAGCGGTACCCTGAGCACGACCGCGCACACCGGAAGGTCCTGTTCACGTCGTTGTTTCGCGGAGGAGAATGGAGCAGGCCGCCCCTTTC
>VSDK01029210.1:58905-78198 GCA_009767595.1 Symbiodinium kawagutii | reverse complement strand
CTGCTGAACAGCAAAGGTCACGGCGCAGCGGGCGCAGCGTGCACATTGTACGATGATGAGCTCTCTAAAGTTGTGAATCTGGTTCACGATGGATCGATATCAATGAAATAGCTCGTGATTTCCATCAAACATGGCAGGTTTTTTGGGAGCTGGATCTCCATCTATAGGCTGAACAGGTCAAAAGCCTTGCGATGGCACTCTCATCGTTGGGATGACGAAGCGATGAATCGACGTAGTCCCTTCCTCTCCACCTTGACTGTTGACCGGTACAATTGGAAGTGATCATATTCATTTATATGCTAAAATTGCTAGTTTACCTTGCTTTGGTATTTAGAACCTATGCAATTTGTTGAAGCCACATCATATAATTGGTGGAAGAGGTAAAATCTTGTACCCGTTTGCATATAAACCATCACTAGTCCTGGTTACAAATCTCAACATAAATATACGAACATCGTAGAGTATGTGCAGAAAATCCATGTTCAATAGATCATTTGCATTCATCTACCAGCAACACCGGATACTCAGCATTTATTCAGGGATGGTTGTAAGTTTTATGAAGCATACTATGTACATACACTTCTGCTGGGATTTTTGGAATAGTCTTCCCGGGGTTTGCTGAGTACTAAGCGACACCGGGTCCTGGCCGAGAAAAAGGGATTGCCAGTGCCACTATCTTTTGGTTGGTATCCTGGTTGTTTTTGATAATGAATCATCATGAAGATGTTGATCCAATCCTTGTAAAGGTAATTACTACTCGCATCACAGCTATTTTTATTATTACCATCCTTATGATTGTCAAATTGATTATAACCAACAATGACCATCATGGCCATTGTATGACCTTGAACTGTGACCCTTAACTATTATCAAGTCCTGTTGTTACTTCACCACAATTGTTATCCTTATGTCCGACCGTTCTAGTTCAAGTTGCAAGTATGATGAGCATTGTGATCACCATAAATTCACTTATCAGTTAATCACCATAAATTCACTTATCAGTTTATCACACTTACATTGTAACAAGTAACGACCATCATCAGTTTATCACCGTAAATTCCACTCGCATCGCCAGCTTTGCGGCTTCGTCTCCAACGATATCCGTTGTCCCGCAAGGTGCGGTAAAAGATGGAAATGATATTAGACAGAAACCTTCCTTAACCGTTATTTGGCTGTGAGTCAATATTAACCATCAATAATGGCTTATAATGACCAACCAAACCATAGGGAAAACAATGGTTAATGATGGGGAACCAGGGGTACAGGGTTTTGACCCACAGTCATTTGTCATTGTGGTTTTCGTTGTTGTTGGATATTAATCCTCATGATCACATGTCATGGTCATGACTACCGTTGTCATCAGATGGTAACCATTCTTGATCGTGATTAAGCAGATACTTGCTTGGCCATTGCCAACCATTGTAAATTCTCAATCGACAGTTGATCTGCCGGCCATTATCTATCCAGTATTAATTACCGATCATCCATCATCAACCAGTATTAATACTTTAACCCGTAGTACCGGGTAGTTCAGAAAAAACAGCCATCCGAGCTGAACCACCGCTAAGACAATGGCAACCCCTTGCACCCTGATGTCAATGTTGACGGTAAGGCTGCCCGCAGCAAGAGCAGAAATGGCTGTTTTTTTTGAACCGCGCCAGCGACCCAAAAACTCCACCAACATTGAGAAAGGGGGAACGGGGGTTTAACAACTTTCACACGTGTTTTTGAAGGATGGCTGTTTTTTATGAACTACCCGGTATCATCCATCATCCATGATTCCATGATGGTTAATAGCCATTATCATATCACCTTTATTTCACCAGCTTAATAACCACTATCATACCATGAAACCATCAACTTCATCCACAGTACTGCCGGGCTCCCTGAGAGGCATGCACATCACGGATGACATCAACAGTTCCAGTGGACATATGTGGATCCTTCCACGATGCACCTTGCCGCAGTGTTTCGGGGGAACTGGGAAGGGCAATTCCCGATTATCAGTAGGTAGTAACAATTTAGTATTAAGTATTATTAGTATTATTAGGTAGGAACTATTGATGGTTGTAATGATTAATTGATGGTCAAGTAGGTAGTGCAATGATAGGTAGTAACTAAGGCGGCAATGAGTGATTGAATGATGGTTGGTTGATGTTCAATTGATGGTTCATAGGTTGACGCAGGTATAACTCAATGAATAGCCATTGTTATGGAGAATCACCATATTTGATGGGGAACCACTGGGAAATCATGTATGAATAGACGATTCTTCATTGCTAGGCAAGTATTAACGCTTAAGGTCTATATTAGGTAGTACTCGTACTGCAATTGTTAATGACTGGGTAACGATCACTGTTACAAACTATATGTTGTAGCCCTTGATGATATGATCAGTACCAGGTGGGTGACCTATGAAAGTATTGATAGCAGCTTGGGCCAACTATCATCAACCATAGCTAATTCCGGGTAGCAATTGTTAAGTATCACTAGTTACCGTTGATATCAGGTAGTACTTGTCAAAAACTGGTCAACCATTGTAGAGATGATAGCTGTTTGATTCTTGTGGCTAATTATCATAGTGTGTGTTGCCTGGATTTCAGTTTGGTTAGATTTGTCTTGATATATTGGTGAGTCAGATGGTCTAGTTTTCTGGCTTGTCAGTCTATCCGTAAATAAATTTGGAAGGACGTCTTAATTTGTTTTGCACATTTGTACGTAATGTAGTGTAACGCCACGTGTCACAATTTAAGGTAAAGTATGTAATGTAACGACATATAATGTATGTAATGTAATGTAATGTAATGCAATGCAATGCAATATAACGCAATACAATGCAATGCAATGTAATGTAATGTAATGTAATGTAATGCAATATGATATCATGTACTGCAGTGGGATGTAACGTAACGTAGTATCATGTTTTTGCATGTAATGTAGTGTAATGCAAACCCAGCCGCCTCAGCCTACCAACGCCGCTGAATGCTGGAAGCTGCTTAGGTTCGCTTTGGGGTTCCAGCATTTGCAAGATCCCCGCTTCCATCGTGATGTTGCTTGATGCTATGGCGACGTAGTTGTGGGTCGATGATGGTAGTGGCTTAACAATGGTTGACAATGGTGCAGTGGCCACCACTTGTTGACAGTGTTTACTGACGCCATTAACCATCATCAATCATCATTAACTATCATAAACCATTGTTAACCATCATTAACCATCATTAACCATCATCAAGCATCAACAAGCATCATAAAGCATCAACAAGCATCATAAAGCACCATCATTAAGCATCTTTAGCCAGCTATCTAATCACAAACATCACTATCCACCACTCATCACGGAGTTTTCAGAGTAGCTTGTAGTCCTGCAGCCGTTCAGAAGGAAGATTGGTTGATCAACCACCAAGGAGCACCAGTAATAAACCATTGATAGTGATATGGGTTAAACAGGTGTACCCATAGCTGGTTGCTTACCCTATTGATGATGATCATTTGGGGATGGTTGGTACCATGATTTCTGGATACACCCACATTATCAGTTGTTAATTGCCACAGGTGATAAACGATTACTGGCTATTGGCAGGTGATATTATTATGGCCTCATCCGTAAATTATTATTCTAGGTACCTATGTAAGATCGGGAATAGTAAATTTGGAATAATTTTTACGTCTCTTGCAGATTCTGGCATGGAAGGAAGGGGGGTGTTTCAATGTAAGCAAATTTTGCAATAATTTTGGAATAATTTTCCAATTTCAAGGAATATTTTCTGTGTTGATATTATTCTTAAGTATGTTGTCATTCCTAGGTATATTGACATTTTGTTCGAATGAGAGTTGGTTGTTCTTCCCAGGTAGTATGTTGATGATGTGAGTTTAATCAAATTCATGATTTGCAATGGATGGTAATGGTTATTAATGATTCATGCTTGTTATTGGAAGTTATTGGTTGTAAATTATATTAAAGTATTGTGGAGGATTGGGTGTTTTTGCTGGGTTTTGGGGGCTGTAAGGTTGAAAGCGTGTTTTGGCTTTGGTTGGCATATGTTGGCCCATGTTTGTCCTTTCGTGCCCCACCCTCCCATTGACGTGATTATTCCAAGGGTCCTTGGCATCTTACATAGGTGCTGAATACAATAGCATTTGCGCTATCCGAGGCCTGGTGTAATGCTAGTCTCATTTGTTCTCTTTTTTTTGGGTGGCGATGGCTGTTGCCTTGTTTTTTTTTTTTTGGGTTTGGAGGTTCACACAGGTTGCGTCAAGTTCATTCAAAGGTTTTTGGATGTTTTGGGTGTTTTGTCATGCTTATAATACATCTTGAGATATTTCAAATCATGTTTTTGAAAGTTGTGCGCAACCACGGTTCTTGCTTTGAGGCTTGGCTTTGATTTGTCATTGTCCACGCTTCTTGCTTTAATCAAATTCACGTTTGCTTAGACAATGCGCCATCAGATGAGTGCGATAAGTACGGATACGTCTGCGTATACGTCTAGGGGTAGGGGTGGGGTGGTGGGTATTTGAGCTACCCAAGTAAAACCTCAAGTTTTTGGGTTGATTATTCCATTCATGATTGACATGCAAAATGATTTGGTGGCAATCTATGTGGAAGGTTTATGGAATAAGTAAAAACTATGCTGAGGGTCTATGAGAGGGGGGGCGAAGGTAGGTGCCATGTATTATCGAGGGTCAAGTCAAGTGATTATTTGTGATGATAAAACTATTGTTGTTAGTCAGCGGGGTTAAAACTAGCTACGCACCAAAACAACAGCCAACCACAACCAACAACAACCAAAAATAACTAGCCACACCGAACAATCATCTCTCAACATATTCACAAACAAACATCATCATCGGGGGCAGTGATCAACCACCAACCATTGTTGTTGCTGATAACGACCAACAATATCCACCAAGAACGAACAAGAATAATCAATAATCACTGCTACAAGTAGGTTTGACAGTGACTGCCAAGAAACATCAATAACCAACAATGAGCGCTAACAATCAACTGCGACAAACATCTCCAGAAATAATTGCTGGTTGACAGGTTGATGGTGATGCGGGGTCATTGACCAGCGGTCACAAGCAAGAGTTTGGATAATAGTTGATAGATGATGGTTGACTGTGGTTGTTTCCAGGAGTGAACGCACACTTGAAAGACCTCTGTTCAGTAGTTGGAAAGTCCAACGTTTCAGATTGTCACTTGGTACGTCCGTTATGGACTCTGTTTATCTGGTTCTCATCCAGATATCCAGTAAGGCCTTCCGCCAAGACACTTGATAGACCAAAAGGCGAAAACATCAGTGAACACCAATTTTTTGATTGAGATGCAACGGAGTTGTGATGCAACGGAGTCATGAATTCCAAGTAAGCAGGTACACTTTCACGGCTGACTTGGATGGGTCTTCGTTGGCCCATGCCATCCAAGCGCCCATGGGCCATGGGCCCCCTGCTTCTACAAGGAAATGAAATCAAAATCCTATATCTCTAGACACGGGGGGTGACTCACACACAAAGGCCCTTTTGCAAAAACTCTGTTGACATGCCAGTTGAAGTCTCACTACATCAATTTTATTAGCCATGATGTGATATATCGATCAACCATCACTCAACTGTCACTGACCCATCCCGTGAGCGCAGCACCAGGCTGGTGCTCCTGGTGATCATGGCTTTTTGCGTCGCCGGGGGTGTCGAGAATGGTGTCGGAGAGGCGCGTTTCGCGGGGATGGTACCATCAAGAAGTAAGCAGCGGAGCACAAGTTGATGATGATTGAGTGATGATTAAGGGTACGATATGGTTGATTATGGTTGGCTAAAGGTTGATCAATGGTTAAGCAATGGTTAGAAGCTGGTTAAGGAATGGTTTGTAAGGGTTCTATACAGTGACTTTTGTACAGTGCGAACATGCGAGAGAATTGATTAAGGGTTGATGAGTGGTGAAGTAATGCTTAAATGCTGGTTCATAAACGGTTAGTTGGTCAATACATGGCTAGTTGGCTAATAAATGGTAGTTGATGATTATTAATTGTTGAGCTGATACATTATCAATGACCAATAATGGTTAAATGATGACCACTTGAGAAAGTCATAACGATCAACAATAGTGGGTGGTAAATGGGAATGGTCAATAATTACATGTTAATAATGATTATTGGTTGCAAGTGGTCAATCATGATGGCTAATCACGACTGAATATGGTTCATTGACGGTAGTGGTTAATCGTGATGTATGATTGATGGCATGATTGGTGGATGTTTACTGGTTAATTGAACAGTGACATCAAATTAGAAATGGGATAATAGGTCATCATTGGTCAAGTGATGTCCAAGTCATGGTTGATAGATGCAACGGTTAACAATGGTCAGTATCCACCGGCGGGCAATAACTAGTTATAAGCAACCTAGAATCATCAATGTATTTTGATAGTTATTCATTCACGGTTTTGAGTGGTGAATCAGGATGGTTGCTAGTGTTTTTTTGCTGGTTACAAGTGGTCAAGGACCTGCAATTATTGGGGTAACATTGAGATTGCTGTTGTAGAGGTTGATATTTGAAAATGGTTAAAGCAGCTGATGAGAACGGTGAATGATTTGTTGTTGAAAGCGGCGATGAAGTTCTTGATATTTTGTTGTTTTCAATGGTTACTGACGGATAATGATTGGCTAAGGATTGGTGATTGATTAGTAACTTCATTGGTTGATAATGATTGACAAGGGCTGATGGATCCGGAACCATTTATGTTGTAGGGACGCAGCTCAAAACACCTGCGAAAGCACTATCAATGATGATGAGAGGACAATTCGGTTCCTCTAGCCATTGGGATAGCAACCAACCCAACCCAACCCAACCCAACCCAAGCCAACCCAACCAAACCAAACCAAACCAAACCAACCAACCAACCATGGCTGATCATGACTCATGACGATGCGATCAGTTTCAATATTTTCACAGGCTGGTTGGTTGGTTGGGTTGGGTTGGGTTGGGTTGGTTGGTGCCATCTGTTCGTTGACTGTTAGAATGATCGTTGGTTATCAATCTAGCTGGTGATGCTAGACCCATGGCGATATTGGGTTGTTTCCATAAATGGAGTATATACCCGTCTTCACCTGGTGGCGCCTCCTTGGCAACCACCTTCGGGATGGTTGGCATTACCAGCATTTACGGACAATACACTCAAAGCGGTGTTTTTCAAAATAGGGGACCCAAAAAATGGTGGGTTTACTACTAAAGATGACGAATATTGGATTATTTTGAGGTACCTTTATTTTAAGAACGCACCATGTAACTAGGTCATCGCTCTGTTTTTTAAAACCCCCAGTGTATCCATAGTCACTTGGTACCCACAGGAAGAGAAGGCTGGTTTCTAAGTGTGATGATCATCGGCGAAACACTGTGTGATGATCTATCCTGGGAAGTAAGTGCTTCTTTTCGGCTGTGGTCGATGAGTAAAGTCAACATGATTTTCAATATTGCTTGGCTACCATTCTTGTTGTTGATGGTTGATATGAATTGGAACACACAACTCTCGGTTGGTCATATCTCCTGGCCACATTTCCTGCACAAAACGAAACGCCGCGGGAGCCGCCAACAGATTATGTACTTGCCCTGGACCGTGGGGTGTTCGGCGGTTGGCGCCTTCATTGGCCTGGTGATCTACGCTGTCGTAGCCTGACGAACGAAACGCGGTCGATCACTCGTTGATCAGTTGCTGATCGGAACTACGGCGGCAGTTGCGTGCGTGATTGTTGAACCTCACCCTGCTTCCAGCAGCGTATGAATACTTCCCAACAGTTTCAGTAAGCTACTTATCAACACAAATTGTGAAGAGGTGACTACATAGTTGGAGGTTATTGTTTATCACTATCTGCCTTCACCATCGCCAACCACTATTAACCAATAATCACTGTCAACCGTCATGATCCATTATCAAGCATATTGCCATCTTCAACCATCATCTGGAGTACCTGTGACATTGCCCAGTTGCATCTTTGTACGAGAGTCCCGAAAGTCCCATGCCCCGGATGTTCCTTGTGCGAAATTGTCAATGCTGCCACGAGTGAGGAAGTGCCGTTTTGGTTGACGGTCTCCAAGGTATTTCTTGTGCCTAAATCTGCTGATGACCATTTCATTCTAACATGAGGCTCATCACGGTACTCAGTCTTGCTGTCTGCATTTGGTCAAAGGTGATAGCTAGGCGTCTTTTGATACCTGGAAAGACCGATTGCCACCAAGCATCGTTGGAGCATTGCCAGACAGATCATGTATTCAATTGTCACTTGCTTCAGATCAATGCTGTCCATGCCCAGCATCGAGTCAGAACAATCTGGATGGTGGTTACTCTTTGGACATCACCTTGATGACTCGGCTTTCAATTTCTTCACTGCTAGTTCAAGGGGGTCTCGATGAAACAAATATGTGGATCTCTTCTTTGGCCTCTCACATTGTGAATGCATTCTTGATCAGCGACCCTGTACTCTCTACGACGGGTGTTCCTGAAGGAGACCCGAGAAGTGTGTGTGTGTGTGTGTGTGTGTGTGCGTGCGCGATGATATTGGTCGGATATGCAAGGCATTGTACAGTTCCTGCTACAGGTGTTTGCACTTCTGTGTTTTTGCAGATGACTGGTATTGGGAGGGGACTTCCATGGAACAACACATGCTTTCTTGGCGTCTTACAATGGGTTTTCCGGATTCATTGCTCTTGAAATCTATATACTATCAGTGATGGTTGATAACTATCCTACTTCAATACTACCAGTGTCCTACCATTATCCTACCACTACCTTACCCCTATCCTACCACTATCCTACCCCTATCCTACCATTTTCCTACCCTTAATGATGGCTAGTTCCACTATCCTACCCCTATCCTTCCTGAGGCCTGGCGTTCCTGGATGTCCAAAACGCCCTTGAAACGGCGCCGCAAAGTCTTTCGCAAACGGCTTCGGAAGGCCACGGCGTTGGTTGCGGTGGCGGCCGTTCAGCTGGTCATGGTGGATGGGCTGTATATGAAACGGTTAAAGGCGGTTAAGTAACTTATGATGGTAATGATGGTAACTTTCAGTGGTTGAGAATGGTGGTGTGGTTGATGAGTGATGCTGATGACCAGCCATCAAGAGCTGGCTTGTTGAGTGGATGGTTTGTAGATTGCCTGCAATGTGTGTATGTATAAATGTACGCATACATATATACAAATTCATATTTATACACGAACATCCATAGCCACTGTACTAGAGTCTTACTAGAGGTATCTATGGACAGCCAAGGATTGTGACAGAGCTATTGCCTGCGCAGGGTTTTGATTCCTGGCTTCTCTTGGTTCATGGTTTTGGGTTATAACCGGCCAGCAAAATTGACAAAATCAATGGACCGCCGAAAAAACTCGTGCGGACACAAGTTCGGTTGGGTGAAGAATTATCCAGACCACGAAGGGGGAACCAGCGGAACAGGGCAGTGACATGTGCAGCTCACGGCCGTGGTAGTGCCCAGCACATTCTTAAGCCAGCTGACATCCACCATGGGCAACACCGACTGGCGTATCCCACATCTAGTGCTTCAGAATGATTAGTCGATGTGACCATTCCAGGAAATGATCTTAGCAAGATTCCAATTTAACTTTATATAACCAGTATTTACCACATGATCATCTAACAGGCTAACTACTCAGTGTATAACCTTAGTTATATAGCCTGTTAGATCATGTTCATATTCATCATCTAACAGGCTAATCCGTGGTTGATGGCTGATCAGGTTGCTTCACCCTGGATCTTCGCTCGGGTGGTCCCAAATAGCCGTTGGAGCCCCGCAGCTGGATCACCTGATGGTACTGCTAGCGGTTGGGTGGTGACACCAGCAGGTGACACCAGCAGGTGGTCAGGGATTCGACGACAATGATCAGCAAATTCGCAACAAGTCAGGGAAGTACTCATCAGCAAGAGTCACCTTTCCTACCGCACCATTCGAACCGCACATTGTAGCAGTTTTGCCAGCGAAGAATGGGCAAAGGAATGAGCAAAGGTAGCCCGAAGCAACAATCAGATGGCACTGTGTGGCGAGCGGCCTTGATGCCACAGTGATGGAGATCTCACCAATCATCAATCATCATCATCATCATCGTCGTCGTCGTCGTCGTCGTCGTCGTCGTCGTCGTCGTCGTCGTCATCAACCATTGCATTCCCATATATTCCCTAGTAATGTTGGTTTCTGATTAGTGTAACCCCCCCTAAAGTAATGAAAATAGGCATGAAACCAACAGGTAGATACGATCATCAGAAACCAACATTATTAGTAACCATTAACCAACTCATCACCACTCATTAACCAGCTATTAGTTGGTATATTCCCATATATTCCCTGGTATTGTTAAATTCCCCTGTGCTCAATCATCAACTGACCACCACCAGTTCGCTACCGCCAGGCCAACCCCTCACCCATGGAGAGTGAACGAGGCCAGCTCCGTTGGTGCCGGTGTTCACTGTGGTTTTATGAGTTGGTGAATGGTTACAAGGTGGGCCCCCCTAGTTATAAGTTGATTAATAAGCCATTTAACTATAGTTATAACTACCATAACTAGTAGTTACCCTAGTTATGTTCGCCAACTTAGCTAACTTAGGGGGCCCACCTTGTACTAATAGGGTAAGAGAACCACCAATTATAAGGGACGTACCGGCTGTATAATCATGAATTTTTTTGGGGTAACCAACAATAACAGGGGAGTAGCATCCATAGTCATGTCAATGTTGCAACCGTGCAAGTTCAGGAAATCACTCCATTTTCAGAGCGGGAATCTGCAACGGCCAGTGACGACTGGGGTTACACCATGGCGAACATGGATTACATAGGGGTACACCATGGCAAGATGGTGATCTTATGGTTGGTCAGTTGATGAAACCAATGGATTGTCCCATCGAAATTAAAAACCATTGATGATTATATGATCCACTAGGATCAATCAACATCAATCAACTACAACGGATAATCGACCATGTAATTAACAATGATTGTTATTACTATTAATGACTGATTGTATGACTGATGTGGTGTATCAAGATAGTGAATCGCCATTAATAATCACTGACTTATGTGGTTAATCAACTATGGGCATCGTTGGTATCAGCGACCATTGCTAAGCATGTATTACCAACAGATCATCCAAAAAAGATATAAATATGTTTTTATATTCATATTATAATATGTATAAACATGTCTTACTGGTACATTTCCTGCCCTTGCATTGAACCTACGGGGGCGACAGGTCCCGATGGGATCCCACGACACGACTCAGGGCCGGATCGCGCCGTTACCGCGGAGCAGATCAGCGACCTCTTCGACTACTTCCGCGATTTCATCGGCCTCCGCAACATGTGACGCGGCCACGGGGCACCACGGGGCGATACAGAAGCAGGGCTGGCCCCCAAGCAGCGACCCATGGTGATCTTATGGTTGGTCAGTGACCACAAGCAATGAGGCTTGTTAGGGGCTGTAGATCATCATGAACCATGACTAACAGGTATTCACCATGATCAGCATGGCTAGACTTTATTATAGCAGTGTGATGTGCCGTTTGATGCAATCAGAGGGGTAGTTCTTGGGGGTTCACATCCAAAGTAGTTTCCCAGGACACCGTCCGAACAATGCTTGCTACCTCAGCCAATCATGGCAAAGGTGGTTTCTAGCCACATCTTTGACCCTACCAGCCCTACCAGGGATTAACCTCGTGACCAATATATTTTGGGAGTGCTGAAGAGCCACCACTGGTTGATCAAGTTTCTTGGCCCAGCTTTCCCAACGGCCTCACCGGCTGCCCAAAACCTAGATCCACAGATCCATACGCTGTTTTGATGGTGGATAATCAGCTATTTATGCCAAGATGGTGGGGTGATTCAGATGGATCTACCATTGACGATGGTATACAAGTGTATACCAGCAAACAATTAGGGTCTACCCGTCGTCTACCATGATCGCGGTCTTTGTTGGGTGTGGCAAACACACATAGATATATGTGGGTGATCCACGACAGCAATAGTATTACTTCGAGTAAGGATATTGTCATGATAACAATCAACAGCCAACAGTAGTCATTATGTGGGTCCCAAGTGCCAACCGTGGTAGCTCAAGCTACAACAGTTTATGGATCATTTATGAGTGGTTTCCCAGTTGATATGTTTATCGCGATGATCTTAGTGAATCTTCCAGAGGCTAACCATTCTGTAGCATTGAAGCTTTTGAATAAGCATGGGTTACTTTCCGATATGGTTTTAATTTTTGAAGATGTACTGTTTGAAGCTGTTGAATCAATCTCATCAATGTATTGTTAATTTTTTGTTGGCTACTTTCCTATATGATCTCGAAATGGAGTCATCATTCTATGTTGGATCTGACAATGGAAACAAAAAAACTGTTTCTGACACCAAGAACGAGAAGTGGTTCTACACGACTCAGAACAGCTATGTTTCTCAAAAAATTCCACTGAGAGCAAGTGCACCAAAAGATCAATAACCAGCTACCAGCTCAGACAGTGGTTTCCTCTAATTTTCAATTAGACCCTGGTGTGGCCAACTCATATCTACGCATTGGATTTGCCACAGGCCCGTATGAAAAAACGGGGAGGAAGGAGTGCTGAAATTTTGCTCGGTTGCTTAATGATGCGTTATTGATGGCAACAATGATAGTGACGAACCATAATACAATAGCCACTACAGTATTGCTAAATGGCTCCGATGATAATTCCGAGCAATATACAATGGCTTTATTGGTTGTTAATGGCTATCATGATGATAACCAGCACAAAGGCTGCTATTGCTTATTAGTGGCTATGATGATCATATGTTATCAGCAACATCAGTGTCCACTGGAGACAGAACCCGCAGCCAGCGCACCACTGAGGCACTATGTGACCAACAATTTGATCATCCCATTTACCAAGCCTTGGCAATTGTCCTATGCTGACCTGGCGGGACCCTCCCGCACGGCATGGTTTGTGGCTTGGGCTGCACGAAGTTGTTGGGGTTGGTGGCGGATCCAAACCGTTGACCCAAACTGGAAAATCCCAGTCGTCTAGTGGCTCACCTATTGAACTTACTGGAAATTGTTGATTATCAACCATCATGAATCATGAGTCATGTTTGACATTGCTGAACCATTATTAAGCTTGTTGTATATTGGTTTGTTGCTGTTGTTGCTGTTGTTGCTGTTGTTGCTGTTGTTGCTGTTGTTGCTGTTGTTGCTGTTGTTGTTGTTGTTGTTGTTGTTGTTCAACTCAGGTTTTTTTGCCAGCAACCAATACTGACACTATTACTAATCACTATTTGTTTGATTTCTCAACCATATGCTAAACCCTGATTGACCATATACTATCATTATAAACCAGCCTCTGCCACTACTGACCGTGATGAATTGGTAATGCTTTGCTGAGGGTTCCAGTTGTTAATCACTGGAGTCCAGTTCTGGCTGGTGGAGTTTGATACGGATCTGCAAGCAGATGGAAGCGCCAACAAATCTGGGGCAACGGCAATACTACTGATCTGAACAACGGTCAGACGCAGAATGGTCCTTCCAAGCTGGGGCCCCCTAGTTATAAGTTGGTTACTAAGCCATTTAGCCATAACCGCTAGTTTTCCTAGTTATAAAGCAACTCAGCTAAGTAGGGGCCGCACCTTGTAAAAAATGGTAATTCGATGATTAAGCCTGCGACCGGTGGAAGCATGAATCGCAACCAGCATGAATCCTACGCCTGAGGGTTGATTCATTGCGAGTGTTGCTTGTAATCAGCCATAAGCACAACTGGGGCGAGGGTAATGTAATAGTCAGTAGTTGTTGTTTCAAATCCCTGCGAATACGACGAACAAAACAAGGGCTAAATCAACGACCATTTGAGGCTTGGAATGTAGAATCGAGTTGAGCATCCTGGAGATAACTGGTTCATCAACAGCACAAGGGAGTTTCAACCAAGTGTTCAAATGATTTTCATCCTGGCGCCTTAAGTCGCTAGCTGCTTCACCTTAGCGAACCGTTGGGTCAGTCGCCTACGGTGAGTTGCCATGTTCCTTTGCCTGTTGTTGCAGCTGAAGTATTCGAGGTCATGAGCTCTACCTGGGCTTCCAACGACACAGAAGCCTAGATGTTTCAGCTCACCCTGTGATGAAAGTATCTAGAACACATTTATTGACAGTAAACATCATCTTCAACATCGCAATATGGGCGTTTGTCTTTACCTCGCTGATTATTATTGTTTTTCCACCCATGTTGGTATAGCACCCTTGTTGGTACACCAGGATCCGGTTCTCGTTGGTCACCATTGATCCCACCGCACCTAGGTGTCACACTGCTGGGACAACTCCTTTGAGGACTTCATCCTTAGCCTCAAGAAGAGCCTCAGCTCAGCCTGTTGGATCTACAGCTTCACCCGCGGGTGATGTAGCTGGATTTGGATCACTCTGGTAGTCCCCAACCTGGTTGTGCAACAAATTCACCATGTCAACGAGCTTCAAATTGGGCATTGTGAATTTCAAGTGACTGGGCCTACGATACTTATAGCAAAGATGTGCATCCAGTTTTCTCATCCTATCTTCACTTGGGGCTATGGTGAGCAATGGTGGCTTTCGTTTGTTATCCCCCTGTTGCTAACTATTGTTGAGCACGAATCTAACGTTTACTAACCATAGTTATTTAGTCAGTTAATAGCAATGTTTAATCAACTCTTATTACGTAAGTATGATTAAGCGGGTTTTCACCAAAATTGAGCACAAGTCGTTTTAATCAATTATACTCAGTTGACAATTGACCATCAAGAATCAAGAGTCCTTAGCCATGATTCACCACAGACCCTCATGATTTTCGCCAGGTTTCTTTCCAGCGGTGCCATTGCCACGCCCAGGATGGCGGAAGGGAAGACGAGGACGGGCAACTGGCAAGACGTGTCGTTTTGGATGCTGGGCAGCATGGGCACATGAGCTGTTAGTAGGGAGCTGTGATCGAATGGCTGATGCGTCATGAGTGGACAATCTATGGTTAAATCATGGCCAATAGCCAGTTAATATAGAGTTAGTGATGGCAGATGGCAAATAGAGGTTAATATTGCTTTGTAATGGTAGTGAACCAAATTTCGTTGTCAACAAGACTTGCATTAGTTGGTTAATGAGCAATCGAACGTTCTTCAAACAAATGAGTAACTAGTTGCAGTTGTATCCACCACGACTTCTAGTTATCCCCGCTATAGAAAACCAATGTATACACATATGATGCTTAGAGATGCTTAGAGGTATACTTATGAATCCCAGCTATGATACCTATGTATACTAATGTATCCCTTTCTGGTTATCCCAGCTACCTTGGCCAACCAAACCCTGGAAATTCGCAGGGTTGAATCTGAAACCCGGGGTTTCGGGACAAAACCCGGGGTTTTGGAAATTTGCTTCCAGCACTGATGTGATGTTTTCAGCTCAAAGTTGTGGCGGCTATGCCAAATCTCTCCGTGTATGAGCCGCAGCCTGGAACAGTTGTCCCATATGACAAAATAGGATGCACAAATTCTACATATTTCTACACATACACAGCAAAGAATGAATTATCTGCAGTGTGTGCATTGGTTTTAAGTCCTATGTAAACCCAACCCTGTCAAAGACATGTTGAAAAAATGTTCCTGGTCATTTATATAGCCGTTCCAAAACTCGATGAGCTCCAAGGCGGCACCCAGTGCCAGTAAATGCGTTGAAAAAACTACGAAAAAACAGGTTGAACTTTGGGGGTTCAACCCGTGTTTTTTTTCACGGGTTGTCACGGGTAAATCACGGGTTAGACACGGGTTCGTCACGGGTTCGGCAAAACCCGGGGCTTGCCCCAAAACCCGGGGTTTCAAGTCCCAAACCCGGGGTTTCGCTCAAAAAAACACGGGTTGTCACGGGTAAATCACGGGTTAAACACGGGTTTGGGCATCCATAAAAGTTTGACCCGGCTTCTCGGGGCCAAATGATGTTGCGAATTCCGACAGAAGGAGATATTTGTATGGATGACCCCTCCAAAAAATATTTTGGTCAATCCCTATACTCAATGCTGTAACTTGACCCTGCCAGGCAGCCTCGGCCACATCTATGTTTCCACCACCCCAGTCAATCTATGTTCAATACACTTTGGGCTACATCTATTATTTACCTTAATCACACCAAACACGCTAAACATTGGCTTTGGGGATCTTTAGTGGTGAGCAATGCTGATCTGCAGCCACAAGATCTCTCTGAGCGCAACCTCTGTGCAGCACAAATGGGAACTCTGACCCGGTTTTTTGGGGAAACCCGGGATTTTGAAAGAAAACCCGGGGTTTCAAGCACCAAAGTGGTTAAACCCGGGGTTTCGGGACGAACCTGACAAAAAAGCAGGGTTGAGTTGCACAGGGTATGTATACTTATGAATCTTACATTGATGCTTCTGATTGTGATTGACTGAGGTGTACCGATTTGCACTTGGGTATCATCGTGTTGGCGATGCAAGTAGCTGAAGGTACCATCCCCCGGTTGAACGGTAACGCCGGGGTACCGATGGACATCTGACCGCCAACCAAGATGAAACATCACTAGGATGGAGCGCCCAGATCAGCCGTTGATTCCTTCCATGACCAGTAGTGTTGGTGGTGATTTTATGTTTTCAACCAGTATTGGCTAGCTTTTCCACCGTCAAAAAGAATCGTATGAATAATTTCATATGACTCCTAGGTATCAAGCATTATAGCAGTATTTCCCCCCCCATTGACTGGCCCAGCGGCTTTTGACCATGATTGGAGCATCTAAACCCTTTTAATATGAATAAAACCACTATTGACGGCTTTCAAGATTGAGAATGATTGGCCATGTTCATCAACCATGACGTCCCACGTTAATCCTCGAACCACTATTGGCTGTCAACCATGATTAATGAACTAGGATTGGCCGATGCCAAGGATTACGAGTCATGATATTCGTTATTGTTAATAATGGTTATTCCTATTGTTAGAATTGTTAATGGTTTATTCCTATCGTTAATGGTTATTATTCAACAATAATGCGAGGATATTCGCTGTCAGCACTTGGCTGAGGATTTGTTCCTTCAGTAACAACCAGTTCAAGGTCCAGGAGCCTCCTTCAAAAGCTCATGCAAAACGCGGGCCGCCCCCGAAGGGAAGTAATGAAGCTGGGACATCTTCCTGCTGTTCCCAAATCTCAACCAGGAACCAATGAAAAGTGGTGAGGCACTTGCTTGGCTTTAACCTTTTCATGTGCTCCGAGAAGGGTCTGCCAGATGCTTAACGGCCTCATCAATGGTGGGTTCGCCCCGAACAAGCGCCATGGTGGGTGACCCTTAATCAATGGATTTGTATCCCTCTTCTGTCCCCCTCTCTAGCTGACCTTCGCAGCAATGCCATTCGTAATCCGGTGAATCCTTCTGTTGGAAATCCTCGGCTTCTCGTTGGACCAACAATTTACCAACCATCAATGATCATCAAAATGATTATCAATGACCTGAAACTTTCCATTGAAATATGTTGAAACCATCAACTACGACTGCTGTTTTGCAACCCAATTTTGTATTCAAACACGCTATAGTTTATAATTGGTTGACATAGTTGATAATTTCAATAAACTATGATCACTATATCATTACTGATTCGTCATTCCATTGACATAGCTGACCATTCAAACCAACTATGATCACTGTATCAACTATGACATAGTTGATCCTGTTGGTTAGTTGTTCACTACTGCAGTTGTTTATCATACCAACTCTTCACCAGCACCATCAGGGATTGCAGGGGCGGGGCTGGCGTGCCTTGCCGCCCCCGAATCGATTGGGGGACCAACCGGCCAGGAGTCAACCCATGAAAAAAGTTTGAATCCTCAGCATTTACTAAGCGTCTGTTAAGCATTAGAAAACGTCCCTCATCATCCATGAATCATCATGAATCGCCACTACCCATGAATTAACCAAACATGTTGACCATCAATTAGACGTCATGTTGACCACCAATCAACCATTACAAACCAATATTAACAACCATCATTTTCAGCACCAGTTCGCAGCTCACTCGCCAGTCTGATTGCTTGGGAAACTGCTTAACAGTAGCAGATCCAGCTGTGCAGGCAATTCGATACATGGGTTATTCTTGATAGTTCAAAGAATACACAATCTTAACAAATGGTGGTTTCTCAAAATGGGGGTACCCCCAAAAATGGCTGGTTATTACTATAAATGACTATTAGTGGATGATTTGGGGTACCCCTATTTTGAGAAACAGCCAAATCTTGATCAATAACAAAACTTTGCCATTTGATAAAACTTGTTCTAGATCAAGATTAGTTAAGAGCCGGACCTCCCATTCTTGGTATGATCTCGTATTGGTTATTGTTGGTTGTCAAGCATTATGGGCAATTAGCCAGCAGTATGCTTATATGTCCCTCTTATGGTGGTTGTACCGCCCAGGGCGACAAACGTCTTTTTGCAATATATCGTCCTTGTTGGCGAAGCTGCCTGCCCTTGTTCGATTTTTTGCATGTTTCATGGGGTCGTGTTACCTGGTACTACCTTGTGTACGTATACAGCGCGTTATCGTCATCCATGATAGGGGAATCCTTGTCGCAGCGGAGTCCATTGTGGTTACATTTCAATTGGGGCATCGGCAACGGTCCCAGTTGTTTGTTGAACAAGTTTCCATGCATCCCTCAGGCCTTCAGTGCTTTCTTTGCTTGTTTGTTTTCATTGAAGAGGCACTGCTTGTAGAGCCTGATTCGTGAGGATGATCTTTTCTCAACAAATCAGATTTGTATAACTGGTTAGTATGAATTGTCATAATCCATGTGTCCGTGGATCAAGACCCTGTACCCCTGGCTGTTCACATCCCCAAATTGGGTAACATAGCCTAGCTGTTGGGATGTTCCCCTAGCTTGCTTTCGACCCAGCTCACCATGTAAAGACCCTTGGGAAGCAAATAGGGTGAACAACCAGCCAACCTATCACCTAACGTATGTGCAGCTGGTTATAGCTGGTTATATTTGAGTGAACTGACCCCCTAGTTTACCATGTTTGATAACCACTTGCTTACCCGGGGATCCAAGTAAAAACTGCCAGGCTTCCTGGTTTCTTGGCTTCTGTGGCAGAAAAATGTCTTCTGTGGGAATACGCTTTCCAAGCCATCCAAAGATGGATTTTTGTCTTCATTGATGGTTTTTGTCGATTTCTCTTGGCTTTACTCATTATTTATTCATGTCTCATTGATTTTCCACTCTTTGAATCCGAAGACATGACCTATCAGATGTCATGATCCAATGATTCCTGCT
>VSDK01029210.1:37516-58883 GCA_009767595.1 Symbiodinium kawagutii | reverse complement strand
AGCTGATGGTTTCTATGAACCGACTAGTTATTGTTGAACTGCCGCATAGCACTGCGTACTCCTGGTGGATTCCGAAGAAGTCGCTTCTGGGTTAGATGATGCCATACAGGTCCGGATGTATTTTTCACACAAACATGGTACAATAACACCATGAACCATGGAAGTTATCACCTTTTTTCAAACAGTTTATTGTTGGTTGGTATCACCTGCAACCATGGATCAGCCGTGAGTGCTGCAATGGGTTTCACGGTTACACTGGTGGTGTCGCGCAGGAGGAGTTGGGAAACGGTGATCCGTTGCACTCATCCTTTTACATGGCCTTATCGAGCCTGGAATGCACCTGGGACATCGGAAAGCTTCAGGACTTTGCATGGCCTTGGTGGCCATAAGTGGGGACTTGGATGGTGTCAGGTGGTTTCCATAAACCCTTGGGTACCTCCGAGCCTTTGCGGGTGATCCGCGAGACCCCCTGAGTTGATAACTATGATTTGTTGGTTGCCGTTGCTTAGATAGTCACTATGATTGATGACATCTACACAACCCAAACGGGATGGCTTTGTTTTGTACATTCGCGCAGTGGTGGTGTTTTAGTATGACCCAGCAAGAGCCACTGGCGGCATGGGTTGCATGTGGCCGCTTCCTCGAACCCGCTTACGGCCCGATCATTGACTTTCCTCTTAAAACTCAGGCTGTGTGTGGGGGCACCTTTATGGCTAACCCCAATAAAAAGTAAGTGATGCTGGTTTCATACAACAAGCTTGCACAAACTGGCAATGGTATCCAAACAAAATTGCTCAACTATCACTATCACTATCACCATACAACAGCTAGAGGCTTGCAAATGTCACCATTGCAAACATTTGTTGACAGATGATAGTCAGTGCCATTTGAATCAACCTCATTGAACTCCAGAGATGGCAATATGACCTATTAACATGTATCAGCCATCAACTAGCCATCACTCAACTATGATATAATAACAATTAATGATCAATAATCATCAATAACCCTTCATAACCCTTCATGACCCTCAAAAACCCTGAAGAACTATTAATAGCCATTAATTGCCGTTCTTAACCATTATTATATGATCATCTTTAACGATCTTGACAAGCCCACAAACTCCATCAAACTCCCAAGTTCTTGGCTGAGGCCAGGGTACAGCAATGGTCTTGGACAATGACTGCACCCCACTGTGCCTTGACGGTGGATACCCAGTGGCGGGCCTACTTCTATGTCGTTAGCCGGCGAGGGATCTATGGTTGCACCTGGCTGGTTAACAATATAAGGGAGAATCAGCAACAATAATTATAGGGGATATATTTGGCGAGCTGGGTCACTATTAAGCAAGAAAGGGTAGGTGAACCCACCAACAGTTGAACTAGTTTGATCATTTATGCTGTATGCTATATTCACCAGGGCACGGGTCAATTGACCCACAGCCATATCCCTTGTTGCTAGTTAACCAGTACCAATTTATTTTCATACAACTCGTTAATACTTTACTGCTCAGCAAGCCAAGTTTCTCAGTGTTGCTTGCTGGTTGCTTAGTAAATGTTGGCTCGACCATTTATGAATCACTACTAACCAGTATCAAACCATGTCAAGTCAAACCATCATGTTCCAGTGTTAACATCTGAAATTTCACCTGCCATTATCATGTTAATCAAGCAATAGCAGGTGAAAATTAGATAGTCATGTTATCAAGCTATGTTATTGCTAATGTTGCTTGATATGATAAAAAAAAATAATTTCATCATATCAAGCAATCAACTATCGATTGCACTCCTGATTCCCACGGCTTGGAAGAGGCTTCTCCTCTCACTTTTCTGTTCATATTTTTGAACATCCAGTTTTTTCAAGGGGAAGGCAACATGGCGAACCAGGACTTTTCCTAATTTCTTTTGCAAGACGGCAGCAGGAGAGACCTCTCCTTTGGACCGTGAAAGTGAAAGTGAAAGAACATCCAGCTAATTGACTTCCTAATATCAATGATTTCCTAGCAGCTGAATTTCCTGATTGATCCAGCTGTTGGTAAATCATTGATAGTAGTAAAGCACCTGGTTGAACTCGCAGTATCGGATCTTCCGTTTTGCGTAGAGAATAGGCAGCCATAAACCAGGCTTCTATGGTGATCAAAGGGGATAAGAACTCAGAAACCATAATGATTACATCCCCTGAACAGTTCTTGGTCCCACCTATTTCACCACCATAGGACTATGTTTCTATGGTGATAGTCCTCGCTCACTCCTCCTATCACAAGCCATGAAGAAATGGTAGCCGAGGCATTGATCCTGCATAGGTCAGTCACTGCATGCCCTACACATGTTGGTTGTTTGATTGTCGGTGCTTGGTTGGGTATTGGCGCTGTTGCTGGTCGTGGTGGTCATCATCATCACCATCATCACCATCATCATCACCATCCTCATCCTGATCCTTTTCCTTTTCGTCCGCGTCATCAATATCATCATCATCATCATCATCATCATCATCATCATCACCATCACCATCATCATCATTACTGTCCTCGTCATCATCGTCCTCGTCCTCGTGATTGTCGTCGTGCTTTTGGTGTAACATGCCACGACCTTTTCTTCCAGCTGTTTTGCCATCAGCTACGGGATCCGTTCGCAGTTTCTGGTGAATTGCAAACTGATCGTACGTATATGCATCCAGATTTTTCTACAGATAAATGGACGAATATTTTTTCAATACACCATGTATAAGCTATATTAATTATATATGTAGATGTATTGAAATACACATATGTATAAATATATATTCATATCTAAAAATGGAGATTTATTTTGATACCCCTATGTGTTTATAATTTCCTTACATGTGTCAGATATTCCTATTTGTTGTCCGTTTTGGGGTGCCATACATACACATGAACGGCCATGGATACATACATACATACATACATACATACATACATACATACATACATACATACATAAATACATACATACATACATACATACATACATACATACATACATGCATACATTCATACATTCATACATTCATACATTCATACATTCATACATTCATACATTCATACATTCATACATGCATACATGCATACATGCATACATGCATACATGCATACATGCATACATGCATACATGCATACATGCATACATGCATACATGCATACATGCATACATGCATACATGCATACATGCATACATGCATACATGCATACATGCATACATGCATACATGCATACATGCATACATGCATACATGCATACATGCATACATGCATACATGCATACATGCATACATGCATACATGCATACATGCATACATGCATACATGCATACATGCATACATGCATACATGCATACATGCATACATGCATACATGCATACATGCATACATGCATACATGCATACATGCATACATGCATACATGCATACATGCATACATGCATACATGCATACATGCATACATGCATACATGCATACATGCATACATGCATACATGCATACATGCATACATGCATACATGCATACATGCATACATGCATACATGCATACATGCATACATGCATACATGCATACATGCATACATGCATACATGCATACATGCATACATGCATACATGCATACATGCATACATGCATACATGCATACATGCATACATGCATACATGCATACATGCATACATGCATACATGCATACATGCATACATGCATACATGCATACATGCATACATGCATACATGCATACATGCATACATGCATACATGCATACATGCATACATGCATACATGCATACATGCATACATGCATACATGCATACATGCATACATGCATACATGCATACATGCATACATGCATACATGCATACATGCATACATGCATACATGCATACATGCATACATGCATACATGCATACATGCATACATACATACATACATACATACATACATACATACATACATACATACATACACTTACAAACAAATGCGCACCGATCTTTACACAATATGGATACACAACATCTAAACATCGGTGAGTACCTTGCATTCCTTACATGGCAACGTTCTGGCACCGTTCTGGCACCGTTCTGGCACTGCAGGAGACGCTCCTGGTGTCTCTTCGAGTTGCTTCAGACGCGCTACGTGGCGCCCAAAACCAAGCAGGATCATGAGGACCGCGGCTGAGAGCCATGGAAACCAGCCGTGGTTCATCAAGGTCGCTTAAGCGATGATCCATGGTCAATGGCTTGGGAATGATGATCAAATCGGTTGATCGTTGTAACCAAGGTCAATATCGGGGAATGACGGCTTATGATGATTGACCGTGATGATCAATTCATAGTCACTTCATGGTTAAGTGGTGGTTAACATTAGGTTAATGGTTGATGGTTAATTGATTGTTTAACCATCCAATTGATGGTCGCTGCCACAAGGCTGGAGTTTCCGACAGCGAGGCTCCAATTGGAGCTGCTGGGTACCGGGCACATCAGTGATGGGCGTAGTAGATCCCAGTTGTTGTTGTTGGTGGTGGTGGTGGCGGTGGTGGATGTGGTGGCGGTGGTGGATGTGGTGGCGGTGGTGGCGGTGGTGGTGTTAGCTGTTGTCGGAGTATACAATAGTTGTTCGTCGTTAGTTGTTATTCATTGTTGTTAATGGTTTGTTATCCTGTTATCAACAATTATTAGACATTATTTGCCATCAACTATTCATTATCAACCATGTTGTACGTTGGTTTGTTGTTAGTAGTTGTTGGTGACTTCCCCTTCGTTGTTCTAACCCACTTCGCCTACTCGACGTACTGAAAGGATGACCATTTCTTCGGACTGATCCATGCCTCCACAAATGGGACGTCCTGCAAACATGGCACGTAGCTTCTTGACTGATGGTGGTCAAAGATCAACATAGCCACAAATAGCAGGGGATATGCCAAGAATGAACCAAAGGTACCTCATCAACCAATCAACCAACGTGGGCGAACATTGGTATCATGCATCCAGCTTAAATGGTAGAAGCAACCCATGATAAGCAAGTAGCTGAACTGGTGGTTATCTCTAGGGGCTAGAACCGGTACGTCATGAAGCATCAATCAAGCCTTTCTGGCGGCCGATCCAAGCCCCAGCGACTACCCCCAACTAACGTCTACAGCAGCTCACCGAAACTTCACCAGTCGGACGCTCACCTCGGTGGACGCTTGCAGGGCTTGCTGTTGTGCACGCCCACGGGTGTGTTGCAGTGGGGAGAAGCGGATGTGGACACCGTGTTGCGCTTGGCTGAGAAGGTGGGAGAGACGCGTGCCTCGGACACAGGGGTAGACCTTGCTGAGTTGGTTGGAGCTGTCAAGGCTAACAACCGAGGTCAATCATGGTCAGTTCATGCTAAACTGATGGTCAACTCAAGGCTGAATGATGGCTAATTGATGATTGATTGATGGTAGATTAATGGTTAACTAATGGTTGATTGATGGTCTGACTGGTTGGGAGGGGGTGAGTCTCAGATTCAAGAACGCAGCGGGAGCTATTTGGAGCAGGAGTGAACTCAGGAGCGTTGGGATCAGAGAGCAGATAGGGAATCAACCAGGGAACATGATGGAAACAATACTGGCGAAAACATCGCTGGTGACGGGGGATCCACTTCGGTGAGTCATGAAAAGACATCGGGGAAAAAAACAGCAACACGAAGCAGGGGACACAGCAACTTCTGTCGGGGCAGTGGGCTTTACGACTCAACCGTTGTGGAGCATCTCACGCAAAGGGAAGACTGGTGACCGCAACTCCATTTACACATAGACACCTGTGTCGAAGGTGGCACTTGCCGGTGTGTGAAACTACCTCGCATCAAGCATGGTTGTCGATCATTCGGCATTATGAAATGCAACCATCGACCTTTGCTAACCCATGGGCTGATTTGAGGATACTTGTTCATAGTAGTGGATGATGATCAATAGTCTTAACAGATCAACGATCGTTAACTGTTTATGTTATTGAAATACACCGTAATTACTAACCATGGTTTTGACCATCTAATCCCTTGAGACTACCCGTATTGCAAAATATAATCGACCATTTGTGGTCATTACCAATCAAAAACCATCATCTACCACCAACAGCCATCACTTCCTAATTAAACATCAATAACAATCACAAATCACTATTGAGTATCAGTACCCATCAATAACGATCAATGACCACCAAAAATCATGATATAATCTTAGACCCTATAATCATTGACAACGATTATGAAGGGTTGTCAACCATCACAAGCATCAATACCCATCAACAATCACTATTAACTCGTCAGTAGTCATTCCGAGTCATCAATAACTATTAGTTTCTAACCACCAACAACCATCAATCACTACCAGGCGTTAGTGACCATCAATTACCGTCCAGACAACCGTCAACAAGCTCACCATCAATAAACCCAACAAACCCATCAAGATAGCCATCAATAAAACCAATCAATATAACCATCAATACAACCAATCAATATAACCATCAATAAATCCAATCAATATAACCATCAATTCAACCATCAATCACTAGTCAAGAGCCGAACTGTCATCGGTTCCCAGCTGTTTCATTTCTAAACCTTCTGCTGCCAGCATTTGCACTGTGCCGAGGCTTGGAAAATGCCCAGGCCTCACGCATTGAGGACGACGGTCTCGCCGGACCTGTGTGGTGATGATCTGCTTGACATGCAGCCCGGTAAACATGAATAAGGATGGTAGAGTAACTGATGGTGAACTGATGGTCGGGTGTTAAACTGATGATTGATTTGTGGTTAATGGCGATCAATTGATGGTTAAGCGATGCTTGATTAATACTTAGCAATTGTGAATTGATGGTTTGACAATGATTAATCAATGGTCAACTATGCTCGATAACAACTACTCAGCGATGGTGAGTGATGGTTGATAACGAACGCGGAATAACAACATGGCTCAACCAGGATGGCTCATTAATGGTTAGTTGATGATGAATTCATCGTTTATGGTTACTGTAAATGAATAGTCCAACAAGTATGGGTAACAACCAACGACTGCGCGTGATACAACGCAATTCTCCAGGGTAGATCCAGATTGGTACACTCGAACGACACCTTTAAAGGCAAAGAGCAAAACCCATCAGAATGGCATGCAAGCGTATATGTCAGACAAATACACCCGCCAGCACCATCGGTTGCTTCTACCCCAATTGGTGTCATAAACCATGAGACCCAGCCATGATATTGTCGGTGTATTTCTTTGGGGCCGGGAAATTGTGAAGTGTTTTCTTTTCAGGTTGAGTGGTGACACTATGTGTAGACCCCTAGGCCCTAGGAGCTTTGCATGCTGCCCAAACGACATCCAGCTTTGGTTGTGCATTGGTCGGGCGAGAGCACTGTTTCGCCCAGATGGATGGTTTGCGTCGGGACTAGGAGGATGCGCGCCATCATTCGCCACCATGAGCCACCATAATGAAGTAGGGCTGTTACACCGTAAGATTGGTAGCCATTGTCTTGACAAGTGAGTGCCAGCCATCCTTTCTTGTTCTTTTCTGACATGGACAAGTTATTTTTGCATTCATGGTCTCTCTACCTTAGGTACCTACGACTTGCCATTGTAATATGATTTGGACCTTTTCTTGTTGCAAGCCAGTTTATGTGAGAGAGCCAGTCTCATCCCGACTGGCGGCTTTTGCAGTACCAGGGTGCAGGCCGCTGGACTCTGCAAAGTGATCAGCATTGTAGCCGGACCGGCAGTCGTGATTGTTATCCACCTCTGCCATTGGCGATCCTCTGTGCCAGAGGCCGCAAAGCGCTTTGGAAAGGCCCAATGAGTGCCCAGAGTTGGACGTCCTGACAGATGTGTCTATTTATGTGCGCAATTGTGCGCATGCATAGGCACTGATTTGCCGACACACACACACATGCACATTTGACTATATGCATGTCAACAGATATATGTATAGACACATACACATACACATGTATATACACCTCATGATTTATACATCCATATCTATTACAGACATTCTAACAAAACTGCATGGGTGATTCTCAAAATAACAGACCCCCAGTTATCATCCATTCACCATTTATAGTAATCAAGCATACTGATAGCGCTTATTACTGTATTGGATTGTTTATGTGACCGCATGTAACCATTTTTCACGATCCTCATTGATCTCAGCACTGGATACGAAGCATATGTAACCATTTTTTATGTTGCTAAAAGTTATTGATGTTACCTTAGATTATGTAACGATTTTTTATGTTACCTCAGATGATGTAACCATATGAACCATGATGATCATCTGACTTGTCGATGACGTAGGACAAGATCATGATCGACAAGTGCGTCATTGAGACCGTTAAGGGCGGATTCCCTGAGGCGGTGCGGTGAGGCCGTGGGTGGTTAAGAATGGCAAGCCAGCAGTGATGGATGAGATCAAATCGTTAATAGTGTCCACACCAGCATTATTCCCAAATTAAGCCACCTTCTGTAATAGTAATGTTTTGACTTTCCAATGGATGGATAAGTAATGGTTCAGTAACTGGTGATGAGATCAAAGCAGAAACATCGTTTTTTCCAACCAGGAGGTTGTGACACTTCACAGCGCTAGGCACCGACACTAAGGCGCGCATGCGAAGGATGGCAGTCGTCCACCTGCGTTTCCTTAAGGAACCTGTGCTGTGCTCGAGGCAACCATGTATTCTATGTTCTTGTTAACGTGTTCACTCTCTTCGAAAGATGATATCCCCCTCCAAAGAATTCCCCAATGCGATGGTCTGAATGCCGGGACCCATGATTATTGTCCAGGGATTATCCACCAACGGTGTCCTCCCAGCTGGTGATTTTGCCACTGTGTTCCCGGGATTTTTTCGATGTTTGGATCCACTCATAGGTCATTACTTCATGGTGTACGGATCCTCCATTTTGGACATGTCCATGTAGGCAAAGAATCAGTGGTTGCTTCTCTGTGTTGGTTTGTCGATTGTATGGGAATGATATGAAACATTGCCGAGAATGTTCATAAATATGGGGTTCAATTTCGGGGTTTGTAGTGTCCAATATCATCCATGGACTGGAAATCCAGACATTCAACAACTTAGACTCTAAAATACAAATAGTATTGTTGGTTATGTTATGTTTGTTATAGACAACCGGTATGAATGGTTACCATCCACGATCACCCGTTACTGATTGTTTTGGGAGATGGACAGATCAAACAAATAGTACTCAACGATCAACTAGATTGATTAGCACCTACATTGCTTAGCCCGTTCTTATGAAAGTGCTTATGTAAACACACAAGGAGCATTCGCCGAACCACATTAGTTTGGAATCATTTTGAACCACTATTTACCTTTATTAATCACTCTGATCAACAATTTCTGGCCATGCTTGTTGGTTCCCTACCATTCACCTGGTTCCCTATACATGGTTGCAGGTCAACAATTTCGTGCATGCAAGTTTCTTGGAGCTGCACGGGTCGCGGCGGTGGTGTGAACCGATTCGTCGAATCGGTCCCATTTTGGCGAATGCGCTACAATGGAAGTTGAAGGGGTTGGTTGTGCTGTGGTCATTGACGGCTATTGATGGTTATGATGATTGATGGATATGGATCGCTCTTGGTGATTTATGCTGGGTTAGACTAATTAATAGTTGCTACTTCAGGAATGGAGTGCACCGGTAGCAAAGAATGCTTAATCATCGGTTTGTTTACCATGGTTTATGAATGGTTGATGTATGGTGGTTAACAACGGTTGAGGATATGCGTAGGAAAACCTACAGTTGGACGTAGTATGTGCCAGATGCAACCAAAGATTTTTGTTCCCTAATGATTTTATTCCTTCTACCTTCATTTTGCAATTTCAGAACCCAAACAACTTGGCTCCGCCCACATACCAAGCTGGTACTTGGGTGTGTTACTGTAGAATTGGCCAATCATATCCAATCATCATGATTTGTGATTTGTGGCTTGAAATTGCAGACATTTCTGATATCAGCAACTGATTTCTGTCTAGGCAGTGATTCACCATGGTAAACGCAGCAAAGCTGGCGTTACAAACCAACCAACCCCATCAGTTTCTTTGAAACGTTGGTTGCAACGGGTGGTTGGTCGACGGGAGGTTCCCACCGAGAAACATAAGTACTCCTAGTCACAAACCCTGACACCTCCGGAAGCTCGATGTAGTTCCGAAATCGCCCGCAATGATCAAGGAATGAGGCGAGGTCCCTCCCAAGGACCGTTAGTCGAGGTGTGGTTTTGGCACCTGGTAAGGCCATCATGGTTCCAGGGAAACATCGGGAAAGCATCCCATAGGAACCTGGCTTCCGGATTTTGTCTGAAAGGGCACCACCACTTGCTGGTTTTGACCCTGTGGCTTTGAACGAATCGTCTTTTATAGTAGTATACAATGGTTTATAATGGTTAAGAGTAGTGACAAGTAATGCTTGGTCGTGGTTATGGATGGTTCGTGATCAAGATAGCATGGTGAATAGTGGCTAAGAATGGTTACAATCCCATGATTGACCATTATGTATTCGAAGTGTTAACCCAATTGGATCCGAGGTTGTATACAAACAACCAAGGAGGATGAACCATCGAACAGCATCCAGTTTCTTAGTTTTTCAGCATGCTTTCAAAAGCAAAGTTGTCAATGAGGCCAAAATATGCCAAAATTCTCCATATCTATACATGTGTCATCTACCCTGAGCTTCCAAAGGTGATTCACGATCCATCCGTTGTAGCAAGATGTAGCAAGGATCTTAAGAACAGGCGTCTACTTCTTATCTACTTGTTCTTTTGCCATAAAAGCTTCGCATTTGTTCTTTCTCTTCCTTTCTCTTCAAAATCCGCTCCACATCTCCATTTATTGCTTCATAAAAAATTGTCATACCGTGTGGTGAATCCTTGACAGACACAAATAGTTTTCTATGGTTTGTTGTTTGTCACAGACGAGGCCCCAAACACTTAAGAAAAACAGTTTGCCCTGGAGTAATCAAAAACAAATGCCCCCCACCCACATCCCATCTATGCAAAACAAAAACCCTTGCAAACACCTTTTGTTGTACGCCGTTCGTTCTGTAGTTGGTCTATATAATTTCTTTTTTGAAACACTTGACCGACAATTTGCTGGGATTCTCGAAAACATCCCTCAACTGGTCTGGATGCCATTCACAGTGGTATTGTTGCTTCTTGCTCACCGTTTTCAACCACCATTAGCCATAACTATGGAACCATAACTAACCGTCCTTAGCCATAGTCAACCCTTCTTAACATTCACATGTTGGCGCGACTGGTTGTCGCATGAGCCAGGGCCCGCACATGGGGCGTTCGGTAGGGTGGCCAACGGGCGGTTCGCGAGGCATCAAGACGTTGTTGGACGAAGCAAACGAGACGTTTCAGCTACGAGTGAAGGACGGCGGAAACCGACAAGCGACCAGCTGTCATGCTGGGGGAACCAGGCAAATGATTGGTCAAGGGGAATGGTAGGGCGTAGCAACCAGGGGAATGGTAGGGCTTAGGCAAGAAGAATCATTGACTTGGTAATGATGCTTCGTAATGATTGGTCAATATGTCCTGCTATGACTGGTGGTTGACGACTGATGGTCACGGTTGATAAAATACTGCTTGAGAATGAGTATCACGACTACTACTGGCTAAGAATGTTGTATAACTTTTGATAAAGATAGTTAATGACAATTTTCGAGAATCGTTGATGATTAGGATACCCGTAAATTGCCAACCATCTATTAACCAATAAATTGCTGACCATCTATGAGCCAATCCATACCAATACTAACATCCAGTGGTAAAACACCATCATTCGATCGCCAGTGCAACGACTCACGTGGAGCAGAAGATTGGATGCACCTGTAAATCACAGTATATAGCTTTAACCACCTATACATCATAGTAAGTCCATGCACAGTATCCGGGTAGTGGTTATTGGCCTCGCCAGGAGACGTATCACCACCGAAGCAGACGGGAATTCATGACCAATGAAAGGGCTTGGGTTCCTGCCCAGCCAAAACAGGTCGAATTGCAAACACTGGTTTTGCTTAATGTACTGCTGGTTGCCACCGGAAATCAAGTTTTGCACTTGGCTATGGGTCAGTTCACCCTTAGTCCCCCTGGTTCCCTCATCATTAACCATTGTTTCCCTATAGTTTTGTTAGTTATCATCCCCTATTCTTAACCAACAAGGAGCTAATTGGTCAACTAGCCATTAAGCACCATTACTTGGTGGTCAACGAATTTCTTAACCATTATATAAGCACCATTCGTTGGTTGGTTAACTGCTTGACCCAACTCGCCACCTAAGCTCCGGGACTTGGGCGCTTGAGCGTGCCCTGGTAGGGTTTAAGTAATCGCTTTCGGAGCTGGCATTAGCACAGTCAACTAAGTGACGAACCAACTACCCCTTGGTAAACTAACATGGCTGGCTGGAAAATCCACCAAAAATACATGATTCCCAGGGTTTGCCTAGCAAAATGGTGGATTTTCCCTTGCCATGTTAGTTTACCAGAGGGTAACTAGACAGCAAAAGCAAGAAAATGATGTTCCAATCATAATCCACATTTCCAAGTTGATTGCAGTGACCGAACTATAGCACTAACCACATAATCAATCCAGGATTCCCTTTTTATGGCATGCCCAACACATCTAATGGTCGTGGTTGATGGTTTGAAATCATTGATCATCACTGGTAGCTGAGGGAAACACCCCGGGCAACAACGAAATGGCACAAGGTTCTCTTGGCCGCCGCTGATCGTGGCAGCCACAAGTTGTGATCCCCGACCCACGCCACAACCAGCCGCAGCCACCATTCCCAGTCGGGGCGATGTAAGTGTCCGTGACGTCGAGGCCAACATACAACGTTTGCCGCCCTTCCCAACTGAGCGGTTTCTTCAGTAGAGGGGTACCCCCTGTTATCATTCAACATTTCATAGATTTTCATAGTAATGAACCAACTGGGGGTGTTGGATGATAACTGGGGGTAGATACCAACTGTTGGATGATGTACCCTTCATTACTGGGTGAACCAACAATGTACACCAAGATTTTCTTAATAATGAACCCTCCATTTTTTGGGAACACCCATTTTAAGAACCCAAGTTTACCCCCTTGGGCCCTTGCGCATGATCAGCCCATGCATTACTGTTGGTATATCTCAGGGCCATGGTGGTAGACCATCCAGCTGTCCATAGCTTTTTTAATAAGGAAACCACCAGTTTTTGGGACCATTCTTGGCTGGATGGCTTATACCCACTAACTTTTGTTTTTAGTGTTTTTGGGATATGATTGATTGACCATAGAACCACTAAAAATGTATTTTTAGCAAGGGATCTATAAGTCGCCAAGTTGGAGAAACCCATCTCAACCACCATTCTTCATGATATCGTTGGTTTTCCCCACGATACCCAACATGATTGTTGGTCATCATTAGTGCCCAACCAGCTACATTCGTATTGCTGATGACTATTGGTGAATGGATCCCTTTTGTTTTCAAGCTCAGTTGGTGATGACTGACCAAGGTATATTTGCAACCTAATTTATGACATTTTTTGACACCATCGGCCGTGAGCCTTATCAAGAAAGACTTTTTCCTCTCATGATTTCCTATTGTTGCCCTGTTGTCAAACATTCATCAACTATGATAATGTTGGTTTCTGATTAGTATCTACCTGTTGGTTTCATCTATTTTCATTACTTTAGGGGGGGTTACACTAATCAGAAACCAACATTAATCCCGATTTATTACGCCGGGCCATTCGTTGGTTCGTTCAGCTTTGAACACTCTGAACCAACGATAGTTATTGGCCTGACGACTCAGCGAGGTGCGAGGTTTTACACCACGATCAGTTCCTGCGGGTGACTTCTCTACGATGAATTCTGCCATTCGTCCCTGCCAATTGATCCACGTGCTAATGATCCTCCCAAGAAGCTTGGGTTCAAGAAACTTGTACGGGTTTGTCATCGATTATACACTACACTTTATCCAATTATGTACTTGGTATTGATCCTCACCATAACAACACATTGTCATCGATTAGAACCATGATCAACCATATGTGAAGGCTAGACAGATGGTGTATCCCGATGTCAACGTTCGCCTCATATGAACCATTGCTAGTTGATGATTCGCTGATTATTGACCATCACAAACCATTGATTAACCCTTCCAGCTTATATGCACCACTTCAATGCTGACAGGAGCTGATGCTCAAGCTGGATCGTGAAGGTTCGCCACTGGAAAAACGGCATTTGCTGCTGCGGCGCACTGGCACTGCGACATTGGAAGCCCGCGACAGGCTCATTTGGAAAGATGCAGGCACGACGCCGATGCGGAAGGAGTGATATGGCTTGAGTAATGTTCGTGAATGGTGGATTAATGGTTGGGGAATGGTTGGGTAATCTTTGGTTATTGGTTGAATGAATGGTTAATTTTTCAAGACTGCTTATCAACCATCGTTCTTGCTGGTAGTATCGGATATCTAATGACAATTGCAGTTGTCATATTACATGTTCAGTACTAGCACTTGTAGTGTTTATAAACACTCATGTCCGTAGTAGTAAATAGCCAGCATAATTTCTATTATTGTTGTAATTGTTGCGGTCGGTCGTTAATTTTTGGCAGTTTTGAGCGGTTGTTAACCATTCCCAGCCACCATCAAGCATAGTTATCAGCAGTATAGATCATCATCAAGCATCGTTGGCATAGTAAGGTAGACATTAACCATTAGCCAAGCAGTGTTAACAATCATTGATCAGTGTTTACCAGCTTATTGGCCAGCCCATCAACAATTGCAGGGTCTTGATAGAAATCATCATTAATTGTCAAGAACCGTCATTAGCCATGACGATGATGATGATGATGATGATGATGATGATGATGATGATGATCATGCCTACGGGTGGACATCTTGCACACGTTTTTGACATTTTGTTGATGTGAGGTGGGGTGGGGTGGGGTGGGGGGCCTAATAAGGTGCGGTTTTCCCCGTCATATGATATGTTGTTATGGTGAAGATCACTACCAAGTATTATTGGATTGACCTCATTAGTTTACCACTATGTAAGAGTGAATGACCGTCAGTAAGCTGGTGTTAAGTCTTATCATGATCATTGACCAACTATTACACAGTATGGCTTTTCCATCATTGACAATCTATTCACCACTTTTTCACCAACCAGTAGCCAAGCACCCGTGATCACTCACCGTTGCGGATCGAGTCAGGCAAACCGAAGGTGGGCCGAAGGCCGTTGAAGGCTGTTACTGCCTTGATCCCTGGCCGTTACCCCTCCGAGAAGTTCCCGGACCCCTGAGCGCGCCGCAGCCTTTTTGCCCAGTCGGCGCAGTTGCGGGGATGGGGAATCATAGGGACTGAACACAGATTTCATTGGGGCTAACAACTGTTACGCTCGCTTAGGAGTTAGTGGTCAATGACGGGTCAGCATTGGTTAGGTCAACTGATGAATGGGTGAAAAACCATATGATGTGTCAAGAGGGTTTTTCCAACATGGTGACCGCGCAAGGCGGTGGCAGAAGTTTCCAAAGAAAGGATAGCATATACCCTCCGATAAACCAACCTGGCAATGGATTTTGACCATATTTTACAGTGAAACGCAGGGAAAACACCAATAAATGGTGGATTTTCCATTGCCAGGTTAGTTTGGCAGAGGGTAGGAAGAGTGATGGTGTGGATGATGGTTGAAAGTAATGATGATGGTGTTTTCCCTCTTCTTGTGTTTTTTGTTTTTGGCGCTTTTTGTCTCTGGTGGTTTTTGTGTCTGGGGATTTTTGTCTCTGGTGATTTTGTCTCTGATGATTTTGTGTCTCTGGTGTTTTTTGTCTTTGGTGATTTTTGCTTCTGGTAATTTTGTGTCGCTGGTGCGCTGGCATTTTCTGATTTTTGTGATGTCGTTGATTGGTTATGCAATTGATTGGTTATGTCATTGATTGGTGATGTGGTTGATTGGTTATGTTCATGATTGGTTTTGTAATTGTGGTAATTTGATGTGATTTGTGATTGGTGATTATGAGAATGATGATGATGATGATGATGATGATGATGATGATGATGATGATGATGATGCTGGTGGTGGTGGTGGTGGTGGTGGTGGTGGTGGTGATGCTGGTGATGTTGAATGTTTTCGTCGAAGATGTTGCAAAACCTTGACATGTCGATGCTTTCAACATTTGATCTTCAAAAACGACGCGAATGTGTCAGTTTTTACAGGTTTTCATCTCCAAATGCTCTAAAACCCGCAGTTGTTCATAATTTTCAGCATCTGATCTTCCAAAACGACGCGAATGCGCCAGTATTTACAGGTTTTCATCCCCAAACGCTCTAAAACCCACAGTTTTTGAGACTTCCAGCATGTCATGTGTAAAAAGATGCCGAGTGACATAGGGTTTTCTTAGCAACCTCTCCCAAATATGCGTTTCGCCACAGCGCCTTTCGACTTTTCAAAAAGTGGCTCAAGCTTCGAGGAATTTAACAAAATACACGTCTCACCGCAGCGCCGTGCACTTTTTCAAGATCTCATCATGCAAAAGTGTCCGCGAGCATGTCAGTTTTTTACGATGTTCACTTCCAAATGTGCGTTTCGCCTAGGCGAGGTGCACTTTTTCGACATCGCATCTTCCAAAAGGTCCGCGAGCATGTCAGTTTTTTACAATTTTCACTTCCAAATGTGCGTTTCGCCTAGGCGAGGTGCACTTTTTGTCCGATCCATTTCCTGAGTGACCTCCGACCTGCCGTTTTACAGACCCTACCTTCTGACCCATCCCAGGCCACGAAACCTTGTAAAACACACCATTTCGCGCATTTTCTACCCGTTCATTTCGCACACGTGTACTTATCTCTCTGATCTGACAAACTGACTGACTCCAGCAACTTTCAATATGTCGGACGTTTAGACTTCCAAAGTTCCTTCGACCAAGAGTAACTGATAATGGAGTCAATGATGGGTCAACAATACAACAAAATGATCGAGTTGCAGTGCTCGATGAGGACGGAATGTATCACATACCAGTGATGGTTAAGAACAGAAGTAGGGTTAATGAATGATAGGTTCATAAGATTATAGTATTGGCTAATGATGATCAACTCCCGTGAATGTGGTCACTAGTGGGTATTGCTTCTAGCGCTAACATCCCCATTCCCAATAGCTCCAGCATGGGATGCAAACTGAAGCAATTATCAATCCCAAGACGCACACAGCGACACCTGAGTGGTTCCAAGGTGTTCTTTCTTTTTCTTTCACATGGCAGTGTATCTCTGCAACTGCGCTCAAACATTTTAGATTATTTAGTGTATAGTACGGCACTGCAAGCCTAGCAAAGATTTATTAACGTTCACGTGAACGAACCCGTATCCCGGAGTTTCGGACAGGGAGTCCGCCCATGACAAGCAATACCTTTGAGCTTGTGCTTGGGTCCGGCGTGTTCCGCGATTGAAGCAGATCTCTCCTTGCCTTTGTTGCCACTATGAGAAAAACTGGGGATAGGTGAACCTGGACAAACGGTGATGCCTTGATCGATCAAATTCCTGACTGGCATAGTCATGGCCCACTTCTACCTCACTCAGTTTTTGTCTACTAATCCGTGGCCGAATTATACAGACTTATTTATAACAATTCTATCAAGTTTTTTGTATATGCGTACCCCTTGTTCATTTACGTTCCCCAGATGAGACAAGGATAGTTGGACCATTTTCACATTTGAATGACAAGTGCCGGTCGCAGAAATGATTTGAGTGATGGCAAACCAACTTCTATCAACAAACGCAATTAGTTATTCTCATTCCTGGGCTAAATGCAGGGGTCGGATACATATATTATATCATTTTGTCATTTCGATCACACTTGTTTTTCATACAAGCCCGAGCTGTGGGCAAGGATTCTTGGATTATGTGCGAGAGAACAAGATGACGAATCATAAATACACCTTCTTTCCCCATCTTATAGAACGGATGGCTTGCCTGCTACGCGTACAGTACATGGGTTGATTATTCTGAAATGTTTCAGTAGCCGTAAACTAGATTGATTAACTATATTATTTGATTTGCACGAAGATTTTGAGATGTGGAGTCTTTTTTGTTTTTGATGTCGTTTTCTAGTTGAACATCAATTCGAAGGGGAGGCTGCTCTGCCACAGCTCTGGCTCGTAGCATTTCGCTTGTCACATTCATTGCTACAGTTGCAAAGACAGATTCTTTTCTACACAACAGATAAACAAAACTTGCTCCAAACGAAGGAACTTATATTGAAGTTCTCTTAAATCTGAAGCAGATACATAGGGATAAGACCGCATGCATTTGTGTATGTTATTATCATCAACACCTTTATAGCAGTATCTAAGCACATATGTAATGTGATTTCGTGCATTCTACTCTGATGTAACATCATGCAAGATAATCAAGTGTAAAGTCTGTCTATGTGAGTTTGTCCATGAATAGTGTACCCCTATAGCTGCTTAGTTTCCCTACTCATGGCTATGAGCAGCTGAATGATTACCCCATGTTTTGTTTGTGATGTCAACCAAATCCAGAGCTTCAAATCTGCCCAGCCAGTAGGGCCGCGTCCAAAATGCGAAATTTGCCAATTCCTCTGTTTGGATCACTCCTTGGCAACATGACCCGTGCCCAAATCAACGTTTACGCAGCAGTCGTGAATAAAACATTTGGCAAGGGCCTGGTACAGGTCGGCTATATGGTATACGGTATATCGATCATTTGACAATTCGTCAAAATAGGGGACCCCCAAAAACGGCCGGTTTACTACTTCTATAGACTATAAATCATGAATATGAGATGAGTTAGGGTACTCCCATTTAGAGAAACACCCCCTTTAGTTGCCAATCAATCGAGTTTTCCCCTCTACCAACCACCCAGAAGCAGGATGAAACAAAGCTTTCATCACGGCCAGTGTCTAATGGTTGATTATTGATTGCTGTTTTGATGAGAACGACTGAGGCATTGGCTGCTCCATGATCGCTCAGAATAGCCAACCATAATGCGTGGGATAAGATTGACGGTCGATCTGTGCTTGATCTATGGATGATTAGTGATGATTGATGAGTGACAATGAATGATTCGACGATCAATCATCAATCATCAATCATCGCTATCTAATCATCATCCAATGCTTATAATGATCCTTGTAGTGACAAAGAATGCTGGCAACCAAATCGGCCATTGACTTGCCAGACGGTGTCGCTGCCATGTCCTGAATTTTCCTCTATGAAAAAACAAATTCATAGATGTCAACAATTCGTATTTGCATACAATTTAAATGTTATGTACATTCAATATGTTCTTTTACAAGCCTGACAGGACAGGCTTGTCGCTTAAGAAACCCATTCAAACGCTTGAGCTTGCTGTTGGCAGGTGAGTCACTACATCCTTAAACTGGTTCAGCCACTGCGTTAGAACTCCTGGCATAAGTTTTCATGTTGGATGTTCGGAAAGGCTGTAAATACCCTTTTTGGCACTTGGATGTACATTTGCAGCCAGAAACTGGGAGCCAACCGTGGTTACAGGGGTAAGGAGCTATTTTGTAGAGTTTATAACCATGGTTGTATCCACTGATAGCACCAACTGCACATCCAAGTACCCTATTTGGTGGGCAGTGACCGTATGTTTCCGAAATGCCCACGTCTTATTTCGATAAGATCTCAGCACTCTTCCAACGGCATAGCAGGCCGCAGAAAACCTCGCAGACATGGTGCGTCAAAGTGCTTCGCACCTGGCAGGTGAAGCCGAGACAAACACCTGGCTATGGATAACCCCATGTTTTGCCTACCAAACTGAATGGCTTATATACCCACTAACTTTGGTTTTTAGTGTTTTTGGGATATGATTGATTTACCATATAACCACTAAAAATATATTTTTAGCAAGGGATCTATAAGCCACCAAGTTGCCAAGCCAAGGGAACTGCTTCAGTCGCCAAACGTTTTTGGTTCCCGCTTCCAGGAGCCCTGATGGCTCTTGTTTAGTCTTCCTTGTTCTTTCTGCATTCGATGGTTTGCTCATCGTGAAATTCGTTGTTCCATGATGTGGCGCGCGCTGCTGAACAGGAAAAGATGCTTTAGTCGTGAATCATGATTGATGCCTGGGTGAGCCACCAACGCAAACGCCAACCCAGAGAAAGAAGACGCAAGTACCCAGGGTGCAGAGGTTGGAAGCTAACAACAATCAAAAATTGTGGTTGATAAGCTGCTCAACCATGGCTAGTGAGCTAGTGAATGACGATGATCATAGTCATAGAATGATTAGAAATTGATGAGGCTGATCCACGGTGATACACCACAAGACTTGGTGGTGCAACAAGCTGGTTAATGGCTAAAGCGGTCGCTGCCGACTTACACTGATTTATGAAGACAAAGCTGGTTAATATGCTTGGGTGATAAGCTGGCAAAGAGCCATGCTTAAGAAGTTGGTACTGGTCACTAAGCTGGTAGCAATACCATGAGTAAGCAATTATCAAGCCACGATCAAGAACAAAATGGTCCAGATATGAGAATTGACATGAGCAGCCAGTGAATCATGGCAGTTTATCATCAAAACCATCCACCGATATTTGTGCATGTAGGTATTGTCATTAGAGTAGAAATAGTTCAATTGATAGATTACTTACTGGTTGTTGAGTCCTGAGAGTGAGAGGAGCTACACGTGTCATGGAGCGTTTATCATCTATTTGTGCAGGTGCATACATGTATACGAACCTGTAAGTCAACATCTAAGTGAACGAAATCTAATTTTGGCATCATCTAGTCAATCGAAGCTATTAATCTACCCAAGATTCTACCGATCTATCTTTAGATGTCACGGGCAGAACAGCACTTGTTTTTGATTTATAGCGGGTACATCGCACAATTCTAGTTTATTAAAGCGTTGAATTATGGGGTTGAGTTCTAAATCTAGCGAAGGCCCACTAAGCGTCCGAAAAATTGATTATTTGGCGGTACTAAACCATGGATATCCTAAATAGTCTTATCGATCATGATGTAACATACAATAATAAGGCAAAAAAAATTAAAATAATATTTAATTTTTATTAAAAATAATTAATAATTATTATTAATTTTTATATCTATCTAAATTTAAAAATTATAAATTAAAACCATTATTTTTAACTTATATTTAATTTCTAAAATTATTTATATTATACCATTTACTTTAATTTTAGATATATATTTTTTTAAAATAATAACAATAATAAATTAATAAATAAATAAGAATAAAAATAATTTAATTATAAATATTTAAAAAATATTATATATTAATTTTTTATATAATTATTTATATTTAATATAAAAAAAATTAAATTATAAAATAATAATAAATATATTTTTAAAAAAAAATAATAATATCTTTTATA
>VSDK01029210.1:4647-25517 GCA_009767595.1 Symbiodinium kawagutii | reverse complement strand
GAAAGAGTGAAGGCATCTTTGCATATCTTTGGGCAATCTTCGGATCTCCAGGATTTTTTGAATGCAAAGTGTCCTCCAATCCGGGAACATAAGCACCCGAGCGTGCACACAACCCATCATTGCTGTAACTCAGCTTCCTCTAGTGACCATGTGAGTTCCCCTATGGACAGTTTGCAAGTGCCCCTTCCTATGAACGAAAATGCGCAAGCTGCTTCTGATGGATTGATGGGGTTGGATCAGGCAAGTTCAATGAAGCCTCCACTGTCACCCTCTCTCTCCAGCGCCATCAGTCAGTCCCTCCATCACCATCTATGTGCCTTGGAAAAAATAGACACACAAAGGTATACCCTCATATATTATTCCATATACATATTCTTTTCGATAAGAATCACATGTATCATGATGTATCCACAACTTTTGCCAGGGCGTCGATACATGCTCATACAAAACCTCATGTCTTATATGGTGGCTAATCAAAATAGGAGTACCCCCAAATCATCGAATATGAACCCATTATATAATAATAAACCACTTATTTTTGGGGTCCCCCTATGACTTGAGAAACCACCATATGGTAGTTGTTCAGCCTCTATTGTTGCTGATTATCCCTCATTCATCCGTTGATAAACCATTCCAATCCCTTAATCACCCACTAATAGCCATTATAAACCATTATCATCCCTTATTAAACCATGTGAAACCACCACATCTCCATGGTGTCCCGCCCTGGGCGGCCCCGGCAGCAGCTTCACCGCGGCTTCGTTGCTGAAGCGTCCGCTGTCCGAGGTCACGGTCAGTGACACCGTGCGCGTCACGGACTGCAGGAGGTCCTCGTTGTGGACCGTGCGCAGCTGACCGGGCTTGGTGAATGTTTTTGCGACCTAAACGAAAACCAAGGTGAAGAAACACCTCAGGGTGAACAAACGAAAATCAGGGGTGGAAATTTTGGAAAAGATTGGGGAATGCGTTGGAAAGTATTGGAAATTAATCTGAACATTTCCAAAGTAGCACGCCTGCCACAAAAAGGCAACGCAGCCATCGACAAGCACGCAGAATCTCTTGCGCCTGCCACCTTTTTTGTACGCTTTGACATGCCTCTCAAGCAGTGCCACTTCCTGCAGCACCAGCAGAGCAGAGCGGGCCAGACATGCGCAGCATAAGACCCACAGAAATTACCTGCAACAGCGTTCCCCAATGTGAGCCCAGACCCCAACGGCAACGTTTCCGCGACCGAAAATTGGAAAATATGGAAATATGGTACTGGCAATGGAAAATCAGAGAGTAGTGTTAAGAGTTAAGAAGACTTACTCTACGGTAATGTTGATAGTTAATAGCAATTTGGTCAATATGGTATGAATTTTCCACCGACTAGAGGTTAAAGCGTTGAAATCATTGTTGCCGGGTTGCCAAATGGTGGCTGATGAACAAAAAAACCTCAATAATGGGAGGGGCATACTTCCAATTGTCATCATGCCAGCTGCACTGTTGAGAGTGGATCTCATACAGTCATACAGGATGCCATGTATTTTGTTTCTTTTCTCCAGTCAACAGCTGAGGCAAGTGAAAGGGCCTTTAGCAGGGCTGCAAAAACCAACAACAAACTGTGAATCACAGCGCCGTGATGGACAGTGGTCGGGCATCCAAACACATTGTAATTAAAGCTGGGTCTCCGAGGACAAGGCTGTGTTAATCCTAACCTTCAAGAGCCACGAGCAAAAGAAACAAAAATTCGCCAGAATTAAACGTGGGGCTCATTCAAATCAGCGCGCAAAGAAAGTATCCTGGTGGGAGACAGCTGGCCAAAACATGCGCCAAAAAGTTTCTAGATATGGAATGTTTGCTTCAAGCGAGCTGACAGTTGCAGGTTGTACAGTATTTTTGTTGGCCCTCGTTGGCGGCCGCTCCTATGGTTGCTGAGCTGTGCTGTATAATTAATTACGGCTATTCACCGTCCCGGAGCTGTTCTGTACAATATGCACGCCTGCAAGCTGAAGGGCCGGGCTGTAGATGCCCCAGCCCCTTGCTTTTCTATCCGCGCGCAGAGATCTGTCGCATCACTCTTATGGGGTTGCCGCGCTCAACGGCACGGTGTTCAAAGCCTTGAACAGAGATTAGGAGGCTTTGCGTTCTCGAGTTGTGACAGGATTCGGATCCTGCCCGCCTTGCATCAGCCAGTCAAACAGAAAGGTCTCCTTTGCAAGGAGGTTCTCAGAACCGTTCATCAATACGCGCACTTGCTGGTTTCGAGATTGTAGCGCCCCATTTCCAAGGGCAACATCTCTGACGATTTGGGCGAGCTGTTCCATTGTCAAACTCACCCTGGCATCTGTCTGCACCCGTGCTACCTCTCTGCCTGCAAGGTTGAAACATACGGCTTCAAAATGTTTGCGGTTAGCCAGTGAAAAGTCGCAGTTCAACACCAATGGCGAAGGTATTGGTCGAACAGCGATCCCCCCGCGTCTTCCACGCCCTCTCGGTTCCTCCCAAGGAAGAAAAGGGTCAAATTTATATATCCAAACATTGTCCTGCAGCTGCCTGTCGAAATGGCAATAGACCAGCGGACCATCCTTGAACTCCATATGTATGTAAGGAGAGCCAGGTCCGGGAGAAGAGAGCCATAGGTCGGATGCCCACGCACTTGCCCTCGGGAGTTCGGGCGTCATTTCGTCCGCAGAACTTCCGGGCAGCAGCGCCCATTCGTACAAGTCTTCCCGTTCGTACAAGAACTTTCCCCTGGGCCACTCATACACCAATGCCATGGGCCGGATACTACTTCTACTCCTACTCCTACTCCTGCTGCTACTCCTACTTCTACTCCTAAAGCTACTACTACTACCACTCCTACTCCTACTCCTGTTACTACGACTACTACTACGACTCGCCATTTCCACAGCACCGGGATTGAAGCGGCTAGATTTGTCACGGTATTTCTCCTGGGCCAAAATATCACGGTTGAAAGCATGGCAATGCCTGGATATGCCTGGCCAGTTAGAAGGGGCAAGCAATATGACAGAGACCGCCCACAGTTGGATGCACGGGCGCAGCGGCCCCATAGATATTAGCTCAGCTCCTAAGAGGGATAAATTTAGAAGCATGGTCAGCAGCCATCGCACGAAACACCCGCTGCAGGTTCCGAACCTGCAGCCCTAACATTGGCTTTTCCGGCCCCCCCGGAAATGCACGTTTGTCATCTCTGGTAGGATTGCCTGTGCTACTGTATGCAATTGGGAAGAATTTGGAAGAATGACTGAGCTGAATCCCCAAAACCGAGCACAGAGCCACCATCCGAAGACCACCGGGTGAGCACATCCGACCAACCGTCCTCGTGCTCGTATTGCAACCGGGCAAAGGCCTTCGCAACTGGTGAGGTTGATCTACAATGTTGATGGCCATGGTGGATGCTGAGCACTGCTAGGAGTGGCTGGGTCTCTGGGGTTTATCCAAAGAACACCGCAGGTTGGTGAAACTTGGTGTGTTTCCTTCCCGCAGGCGTCTACCAGGTTGCTCAACTTAGGCAACCTAACCCGGCTTTCTTGCATGGATTCAATTGGAGTCATCTGTCAAACAGAAAGCAGTTTTCAAATGAAGTGATTGTAGGATCCTCTTCGGGGATGTCCCATCCAACACATCATGCAGGGATGATCCCGCTACAAGAAATCCCTGGTATGTGTAAAAAGGTCTGGAACACCCAACCAACCAAACAAACCAGCTGTTGTTTTCTTTTTTCAATTGTATCTTTTAGCTCGTTGGTTGGTGATTGGTTGTTGATCGTCGTTCATTGCCATGGTAGATCCACTTAACTACTCATGATTGATCAGGATTAGCTGCTTTTTGACCATCATTTTTCCGTCGTTCGGTACCCACAAATCAACCATTAACATCAACCATTCAACCATTCATCAACCATTCATCAACCATTCAAACATTCATCAACCATTCCCATGGATTCCGATGCTGCCCCAACCTCGAAACAGCCCGGTTCCGCACCGTTCCCATGACCTCCATGATTTCTCCCATCTGCAGCGCGGTGAAGGACCCAATCTCTTCCGAACAATGTTCGGCGAAGAGTTGCAAACCTGCAACGAACGGCACGTCCCCATGGAAGGTGTCTCAGTGAGGGTAATGGTTGTTGATATTAGGTACCATTGGGTGACCGACACGTAATTGTGGGTATTAGCCACTAGGTGTTTTACATCAGTTTATTGGGTATTAGCTGTGCTGGCTGTGGGTCGGGTTTGGGCTTACGGCGTGTTCGGTACAGAAACACGCGGTAAAAACGGTAAAACGGTAAAACGGTAAAATGCTAAAATCGTATACGTTAGCCAGGCACGCGGTAAAACGGTAAAACGGTAAAAAATGGTTTGGGCGCTATACGCGCGGTAAACGGTAAAACGGTAAAACGGTAAAAAATGGTTTGGGCGCTATACGCGCGGTAAACGGTAAAACGGTAAAACGGTAAAACTGGCTTTGTTGATACTGATTGCAAAATACCCTGTTCACTTGCAAAGAGAGAAAGAACACCAAACATCACCAGACAGGGGAGCAAGAACGAAACATGGTGAACTTATCACTCCATCAAATCACCGATTAAGACAATCATTCTCGGGTAGGTCAATATATGATCCACAAAGTCCATGTTCCAAAATCAGGGCGATCGACCTGCGAAGCATGTACATGGAAGATTCCTGGAAGATAGTACCCAAATCATCACTGTGAAAAGCAAACCCGAGTGAAAAAACAATAGCCTTACCTTACTTTACTGAGTTGGTCGTCCACTGGTGGTTGGCAGTAAACATCGAGGTGCCCAGAAGATGTAAGTGATTTTGTCAGCGGGAAGCGCAATATTTGTCACACGCGTCAAGAAATGCAATTTGGAAAAAATGAATTAATAGCCGGTTGACGGCTTTTTCTGTTTGAGAATGATGTCTTCGCTAATGTCTTGTCGATGGTGAAACAGTAAGGCAAGCCGGTAAAAACATAGAACTGCAAAATGTTTTACGTATCCTTCTAACTGTGCCACTCATACATTGTTTGGCAGTGAACGGGAAAACGAATAAACGGCGAAACGGTCAAAGGATGATATGTCAAAACTAGAAACAAGAATCATAAAAATAATGATAGTATTGGTATGTTACAAATAAAATTAATAACACTAGAACAAGTATTTTAGTTTCAAAAAACTATAACATAATAAGAATGAAAAAAATATGATATCGTGCAATGTAGTTTGATCAAATGTAATATAATACAATAAAGGATAATAACAATAACAAAGTAATATGATATAAAAACGTCATTATCATGCCTTCAGATGATGATCGTTACCATTAGCGTCCAATTCCTCTACGTAATATCAACGTATGTATTGCTATCAATATTTTGGTATGATGGTTGGGTGGCTTTGGCTATCGTGCCGCTTGATGCGCACCGGCGGTGCGATAACCAAAACCACCCAGGTGGTTTTACAATTATTACCCGGTGGTTTTATGATGAGTATCCGGTGAAATATAAACAGGATTTCTGAGGATCATCACCATTATCATGTCTTCAGATGATGATCGTTGCCATTAGCGTACAAGTCTTCTACGTAATGTTCACGTATGTATTGTCATCAAAATTCTAATGTTTTTATGTTGTGCTTGATGGTTGGGTGGCCGGCTTTGGTCATCGTGCCGCTTGATGCGCACCGGCAGCACGATAACCAAAACCACCCACGTGGTTTTAAATGATTATTCGGTGATTACTATGCTCGCACCTTTTTGAATATTCTGAAATATAGACTGGATTTCTGAGGATCATCATCATTATCACACCTACAGATGTTTATCATTAGCGCACAAGCCTTCAGCTGCTAGGATTGCTGGGATCATTGGGTATGCTAAATGCTGGAAGGGCCAGTAGTGTTTCCAATAATAAAATAGAAAATAATATCAAATAGTAAAAACAAAAATCATAAAATATAATATGATAAGAAAGTGAAGTAAAAATTTAAAAACATAATAATACAATAAAATACCAGAATATATAGATAATATAATATTGTATAATACAAACATATGATATAATAAGATATAATATAATATAATACAATTTAAAATAATAGAATATAATATGATTTAATATAATATAATATCATATAATACAATAAAATATAATAAAATATCAAAAAATATAACATAATATAATGAAATATGTTTTAATATCATATAATATCATATCATATCATATAATTCAATTTCACATAATAAAATTGAATAAAATATGATACAGTAGAATGTAAAATAAAATAATAAGATATAATATGATATGATATCAAAAAACAAAAAATAACATAATATAATATATTACCATAAAATATAGAGTAAAGAATAATATAATTAATATGATATGATAAAATATAATGTAATATTATGATAATTTAATAGTAAAAACAAAAAATTAGAGTAAAAAAGAAATAATAGCAAAACAGTAATAGTAATCATCATAATCAAAAAAAATCAAAAAAAAAATACTAGTAGGTAATAGTAGTAACAATAGCAATAATACTAGTAATAATTGTTGTTGTTGTAGAAATAGTAGTAGCAGTAGTAATAATAATAGTAATAGGAATAGTAGTAATAGTCGTAAAAATAGTAGTGGTAGTCGTAATATTTACTATCAAGTAAACGTATACCGTATAATGTTTTGCGCATCCATCTGACCATGGTACTAATTTATGGTCTGGCAGTGAACGGGAAAACGGATAAATGGTGAAAGGGTCAAAGGGTAAGATTTTTGGCATCCCGGTGCCAGCTGGGGCCACAGAAACCGCACCTGGCGCCAGGGTGGAAAAATTAGTAATATTGAATGTTTTTGAACAAAATGGTAGTAAATGTAATAATGAAAAGAATGCTAATAAAAATGTTCAAAATATGAACAATAAGAATAGTAATAGTCATAACAATCATAATAGTAACAAATAACAATAATGATACGAGTAATAACAATAACAATACTATACTAGTCATGGTTGTAATAATAACAATAATAATACTAATGATAATTATAGTACTAATAGAAATAAACAACAATAATAGTAATATTGATTGTAGTAGTAGCAATAAAAATTAAACAAATATTATATGAGACGATACAATATAGGAAAAATGGCAGCAATAAAAATAATATATAAAGATAGAATATCAGTTTAACAACACATAACAAAAATAACGATACTAATAACTATAATTATTGACCAAAACAATAATGATAATAATTTTAGCTATTTACAACTTTAATATTAATAAAACAAAAAAATAATGATAATAATTTCAATAATAGTACAAATGAAGATAGTAATAATGATAATATATTGATTTTGTGTTGCCGTTGGAATGTTAACGGTCAAACGGTGAAACGGTCAAAAGTATTATATAAAATGGTTCAACTTTAGTTGTGTTTCCTTTTTTTGCTCTGCTGCTATTTTATTGCTGGCTTCGCAACGGTACAAGGGTAAAACGGTAAAACGGCAAGTGTTTTGCCGTTTTATATTTTGAAGTAAAAGAGTAAAACAGTAAAACGGTAAAACAATAATTTGTGTACTGTTGTGCCGTTTTACTGAAATATTTTTCCCAGTAAAACGGTAAAACGGTAGAATTTTTTACCGCTTTACCGTTTTACATTTTTACGGTAAACCGTGGTACTTTTTCCCGGTAAAACGGTAATCTTTTTTACTGTTTTACTGTGGTACTTTTTCCCAGTAAGACGGTATTGTTTTTCCGTTTTACCGTGGTACTTTTTCCCGGTAAAACGGTAAAACGGTATTGTTTTATGACCGTGGTACTTTTCCCGGTAAAACGGTAAAATGGTAATTTTCTTTTACCGTTTTACCGTGGTACTTTGTCCCGGTAAAACGGTAAAACGGTAAAAAGGTAAAACGGTAAAAATGTAAAACGGTAAAACGGTAAAACGGTAAAACAGTAAAAAGGAAAAACGGTAAAACGGTAAAACGGTAAAAAGGTAAAACGGTAAAACGGTAAAACGGTAAAACGGTAAAAAGGTAAAAAGGAAAAGGTAAAACGGTAAAAAGGTAAAACGGTAAAACGGTAAAACGGTAAAAAGGTAAAACGGTAAAACGGTAAAACGGTAAAAAGGTAAAACGTCAAAACGGTCAAACGGTAGAAAGGTAAAAAGGTAAAACGTCAAAACGGTAAAACGGTAAAAAGGTAAAACGGTAAAACGGTAAATATTTTTTACCGTTTTACCGTTTTACCTTTTTCTGCGCGCCCGGACAAAAAACACGCCTTAAGCCCACGTCTCGCGCACTGACAGCTTAGGGTATTAGCCACCAGGTGTTGATGGTTCGTTGCAAAAAAAAAACATGGCTAACATTCGGTAACGAACCATCAACACCTAGTGGCAATACCAAATAAACTGATGTTATTGGCTGACACTATTGTTGGTTTGGAAACCATCAGGCAACTAGGTGTTCTTGGTCCGACCAATAGTTGTTGTAATATCCAGAAAAGATGGTAATAGCAACCCCCAGAACCATGGTAACTCGCGGCTCAACAGTTGAGGTCATGTGGTCATGACACCCAGCGGCTAATGGTGACCATCGTTTCCATGGAAACTTAGTGACTTACCTCTTAAGTAAACTATATAATGAATTGTTCATGTTGACCAACTCATCGAGCTTAATGATGGTGAATAGTGGTTGTTGATGCTTCACAGTGGGTTGCAGACCCATGGAAATCGTCAAGTAACAACAGGTGCAGACAAATAGCTGGATAATGATACAGATCAATAAGTGTCAATGGGTTGTTGTGAGACCTCAAGTAATAATGTGTTCCATGAATGATAGATATTTTTGAATAGTGATCAATAATCAAGCAATACACCTCCAATTGTAATGCTTCGAAAGTTGATACTCATTGATGTGTCTGGTTGATGATATAAGTTGATTCATTAATATTGATTGATCAACCAGAAACATCAATTACTGATTAATCAACCAGGGATGAAATAAAAATAATATTGATTAATATGGATTAATCAGTCATTGATGTTGATAATCAATATTGATTACAACCCGATTGATTCATTAATATCAATTGATACTGATTCATGACCAATCGGGTTGTAATACCCTCTGGTAGACCCTTCGCCTGGGTGGCTGGATCATGATATTTCTTCCAGGGAAACCCTGGGAAACATGTTTTTTGCCAGGGCTTCTCATTGGTTGGGCCCTAACGCTTCACGTAATCAATGACTATTTGTCGGAAAAGTGATATGGATTCATGATTTACATCGATTCATCATCAATAATTGCTTGAAATTTGATCAATATGGATTAATCGCGAATTGTTGAAAAGTTGACATTGACTCATAGGTCTGGTTAATGACAACTTCAGAAGGATGGTGCGAGTTGGGCGGCAGTTTTGATGTATCCACGGGCCTGCACTTCCAGCTACGAACCTTTAGGCGCAGCAGGTTTTGGAACAGGCACATAGGTACAAAGGTTTAGGCACAGCAATTCCAACGCGCCTAAGGGGAGGCACGGGCACAATTTCAATATGCCGTCCAGGTACAAACGTTTAGGCGTAGCTCTTTCAATGAGCCAAAGGGGAGGTTCGGCCAGGTAGAAACGATTAGGCACAGCAATTTCAATAGTACAAACGTTTAGGATCGTTCAGGCGCAGCAGGCGTGCCCCAGGACAGGCACATTCAGCTACGACGTTTAGACGCAGGTTTTGAATGGGCCACGCACACGCAGGTAAGGTTTTGGCACAGCATTTGAACCGTGCCTTTATCAAGGTCAAAAACATTCAGATACAAAGGTTATGCACAGGCGTTGCAGAGTTCCTAGCGGCACATCCAGGAACAAACGCTTCAAGCACCGCCGTGAAAACACACCAGCTGGACGGCCGATGGTGAATGACCATCCTCTTAGTGCTGAATCTCATTCCTATTGTTAAGAATCTAAATTGCTGCAGTAATCCGATTTGCCCCTGATTGATTGCTGACCATCACCGAATTTTACATAATTTTACATCGTCAATTTTTAGATGGTCAATTTACCATGGCCCATGGGCCCAGAACTGCCATTCCAACCTCCGTCCCCGTGGGCCTTCCGTCGCCTTGCGGTCCTGCTTCCAGGGCAGTTTCGAATCGGCCAACGCCGTCAAAATCTGCGAAATGGAGGCCGCTGCGTGGATCACAAGGTATCCGATGTGCGCCATTGGCAGAATATATTTGGGAGGTATAGATGATCAAAGATGTGAACCAATCAGTCAGGTGTTTCCATAAAATTCAAGCCCTTCAGGGTGTCCAAACACGACGCATCACACTAAATGATTCGATGGCGTTAAAAGCAATCTTGGGTGGTTTTGGGTTAGTCAACTTACAGTTGCTAAAATGAATACAAGGTGATCATTTTAGATGCTGCCAACCCAAGTTCACCCAACTTACAGTCAAAATACTCATAGTCAACTTATAGTTCATCAGCTTCTCCCTCCTAAAATGAAAAAATGAATAATAACAAATATAATATCAAGAATGATTAGTTGGTTCATGTTGGTTCATACATAGTTACTATGGTCAGTGCTATGGCCAATCCCATGGTTCCTGCCAAGGCTTGGCATCATCCCCACGCCATCTGTGCCCTGGCACCTCACAGGTCTCCTGCAGCGCGTCGATCCGTCGATCCGTGGCTGGGACCCGTCATGTGGTGGGTTCGACGGTGGCGGCAGTTTGGGGTACCCCCAGTTATCATCCAGTTCGTAGTAATAAACCATTTATAGCTGGGGGTACCCCAAGGTTTACGATGATAAAGTACCAGTATAATGGTTACCCCCAGGTTTATGATAAGTTTGTGAACCATTTATAGTGATAAACCAAGCATGTTTGGAGGTAGTTATCATCCAGTTTGAAAAATTATCAGCATTTGGAACACCAAACCAACGATGTTTCCGTTTCGGGTCCCTGATTTGGAGAAATGCCCACGTCTAGAGATGTCGATTGCTTCCCAGATCGAGGGTGAAGAACTGTTGAAGCTGAAAGGCGCCATCGGACCTGCAACCCCGTCCCTCAGTTCAGCCCACGGCCGTTTTGGTGGTTCAACCACCACAGCGGTAGGACCCCATGTGGTACCATGTCCCTATCCGTTGATCAGTGGGCTTATGTACTCCCTCTATGAATTAATGGGAGGTCCATAATGATAGACCATCCGTCGGTTGAATGTATCTTTAGATGTCGCTGGCGATTTCCAAACTGAGATTGGGATGGCCTGTGAGGATACAAGGGCTCCCGTCAATAATTCACATGATGCACCATGATCAAATATATTGACCAGCATTATATTCATCAATGAGCATTATTAACCAATATCAATCGTTGACAGCCAATATCGATCGTTAACCACCAACATCGAGAATGGTTGATCCTTACGAAACTGGTTCAAAAAGAGTAATTGATCAATATTGATTAATTACTAATCAATGCATTTGGTTACCAGTTGTTCTCACTAATGTTACCATTGTTGTTACTTATTACTGGCCAATCTTAAAACTTTATCGAAACTTCCCTTGCGCTGATCGGAGCCTCCGGGCGCAAGAAGTTCACCAGTTGGCCTCCACGGTAAGCGGCCTCGCAGCTGGAGACTTCCAACGTTAAGACCCAGGCCCTATTGCTCCATGCGCCGCCAAGGGTGTAGCTATGTGTAGCTATCACCAACTACAGATCTTAGCGGGAAATGGTTATAGCTAAGTGGTTATAATGTGAATGGTTATAGCCAATTGGTTATAGCTAATTGATTATAGCTCAGTGGTTATAGCTATAGAAGTGGTTATATACACCTTAATTAGCAACCAAGCTATAACCAACTATAGCTAAGTGGTTTTAGCTAAATGTGAACAAAGAAAAAGTAATTGCTGGCATTTAGTGGTGATGAGTGGCTTTTCTGCCACTGACTGTCCACGGTCCAATGGTGAAACCTACCAAGAACATGGCTATACCCATTTCTATGTGCCACTCCAAAGGCCAAAATAATGCAAATATCGTTATCCAGCTCGCAGGCATAGTGTCTTTGCGCCTTCAATTCCCCACGCTGCAATCCCAATACTCTCAATTGGATCATCCTAAATCCTCGTCAATCCGCGTCAACCCTCGTCAATCCTCGTCAATCCTCATCAAACCTCGTAAATCCTCGTCAATCATGTGACTGGGCCATAGTTCTATATGGCATCATCTTACCTTTCTCCCCCATGTCACCATCGGTCGCCCTGATCCTTCCCTCCACGAGACCTTCTGCCAGAAGACCACGGGCGCGGGGCGGCCGTTGCTCATGAAGTTGGGCTTCAGCGCCTTGCGAAGCGTTCGCACCAGGGCAGTGCAGCCTGGTGCGGTGCAGCTTCCAGCGGATCAACCAAGCACCAGGGTTGAACGCTGTGAACCATGTGGGCCAACATGGATCAGCCAACATGATGGGTTGGATCGATGCCAAATCATATCATATAATCACCAGCTGGTGGTCTAACCCCCTTAAACCCCCTTAAACATACGAGAAAAAAACATATTTTATGCACATACAGTTCGCCAATGGTTGCTAACATTCATACAGATATGTGGCTGAAATAAACCAATGCTTCAGCAATTACTCTGCCTCGCTGGCAGAACAGCGCTCCGCTGCGCCGGCGATTCATCTGGGGCCACCGTGGTGAATCCACCCATCCGACCCGACGAACCACGCGACGCGACGGACGTCCGCCTTGCGCATCCACGGGGTCTCCGAGGCGCCCCTTCAATCGCTGGATCTCCTCGAGGATCCGTGGCGATCCAGGGAGGTCCAGCGGCGCGTTGGATCCAGGGGATGAGCCCAGGAATGGCCATGTCTAGTCCAGGACTGACTAGAGATGCAATGGAGAAAAAATGCTGGGAATTTGCGGGAAGAACATCTCCTTGGGGCCCCACAGCTCTGGCCAAGGTTGCCCCGCCAGGAATGATACCGGATTTCTCCAACACACCACCCCAAATAGATCAAAAATCACGATTTGCAATGGGCAACACAAATCGCCAACTCTTCAAGTTTTGCGAGGGGTTCCAAGCAAAATCCCACAAAAAAACATGCAAAAACACCAGGAACTCCCTGGTGATTGGGGGTTACCTTAGGCCCTCCATGGGCTGCTCCCTGGGCTGCTTCCTGGGCTCCTGCCATCCCTTGTGGGGACTGGCGCTGGGCGTGGACGGTGTGCTGTTCACCGGTAGCCATCTCTGCGGCACCAGTGCGGTGCTACCGCGACGCCCAGCCATGCCGAAACGGAGCCGGCCGCCATGGATCTGCCGTGGCCCTGCGGTAACCCTGGGACCTTGGGGGTTGGCTGCCATGATTTTTCGGGGTTGGTCACAAGTTGGTGAGGTGCCCCAAACCTTGGTGCAAAGCCTGGAGTTCGAGATTTGCAGACCTTGCTGCAGACCTTGCTTCGGTAGTCCACCACCTTACTTGATGCAGCTCCGTAAGACTCGTGACTCATCCTGAAGGTATACAGTACCTGGGATGAACAAGGATTACAACAAATCTTGGTGAAGGTTCACTTGGTCAACGTAGCTGGTCCAGTGACCAACTGTTGGCGAGCTGCACCTCCCAACCGGGACAACCAAATGAACCCCCCGTGGTGACTTGTTTTATCATCGCTTGAGCCATGCGAGTGTGCAGGCAAACATTGGGTTTCTGTCAAGTCCACCTGGTTTTGAGATGGTTTGAGGATAGGGCAGCAAGTCCCCGGATCAAGATCAGACTAGTGACTCTATTTCTACTGCCTATGGGATAAAGCAGGAGCCCCAGTCAACTATTTGGCGCATTTTGAGGATATGCGCTGCTAAATTTCTGAATGACCCATGCTGCGCTCCGAACCATCCTGGCTTTTCTACACGATACCCGCAGGGAGCGGCGGTTTCTGGGAGCAATTCGTTGTGCTCCAGTTCCTTCGCAAAGCCTGGGCGACTCTGGGACAGTGGGGCTTTCCCTAGAGGCTTAATGAGGGTGAACAGGTGACAGGCCGGTTGAGAATGGTTGACTCATCGACCAAAGCTGGTTCATACTGACAAATGATGGTTCATACTAATCATGATTGATAAAAGCTGGCTTATGTTGAAACATGATGGTTGATGAGCTGGCGAATGATCCCCAAATAACCAGCAAACTTCACAAATCCTTTCATTAAATCGTTTTCTTTGGATTTCTTTAGGTGGTAACAAGGGGCAAACCCATCGATGATGATCCCCACTCAGATTTGTCAAGTGTCTTTGCAATTTTACATGGCTGGAAATTACCATTGACACTAGATTCGAAACCTGCCGATGAGAAAGATCTGGGAAGATCACATTGAGCAGCCGAGGAAGCTTTTTTCTTATGCCATCGTATCGAATTTTTTGCAGGTGCAGATTCTTCCCCTGACCCACTTGATCCTGCCTTCACTAAAGCAAACTGGTAAAGCAAGGCCCAATCGACGAGCCAAACCTCATTCCAAGCGCGAGGTCTATCTTATGTCCTTCTACACAAGTTGCGCAGGTATGTCTCGACATGTCTCAACCGTGCTGTAAAGAGTCATCCAAACATGCAATTTCACTAGAGTGGTGTCATGCAAAAAAACTCTTCCAGATTCTCTCAGTCCATGAAAGCAAAGCCAAATCAATCTATATAATATGTTCAATCTTCACCAAGAGGAACCATCAAATCCAACAAACACATCCACGGTGACCAAAACCCACCAGGGACCCGGTCTGGGGATGCCCACCAGCCACATAGCCAATTCATGCAAGCATCACCTCTACTATCCCAGTGCTTCATCTAACATTTGGTTAGAACCCTGCTGGTAGCTCCTGGCCTCACTCCCCCTCTAAAGGCTCTTTAAAGGGGCTCCTGGCCTGGCTCCCAACCAACAGCTAGCGGCCATTGTCAGCAGCGCCTCCAGTTGATCCTATGGGTCATCTCCTTCCTCTGACGCGTCGGTGTCCACTTCTTCGTCATCCTCAGAGGCCGAGTCGCGGTACCCCTGGGGCATCGCCATGGGGTCAATCATCCGAAAATCATTGTACTTGATGGGGGAGCAAACTGCCTTTGGAACCACCAGCATGTGTGGATATAGCGAGTTGAATAGTGAAAGAATCACTTAGCACACACAATGTCACAATGCACCAGACTTCCATCAAGAACACCACAGAACACCACCATAAATGATCGTAATATATCGTAATCTGCAATGATGTCGGCGAGAAATTGCATGCCCCAAACAAATCACAAGATCAGGGTCGAAAAAGAAGCATTGCAACAATTTTACAGGACAAATAAGTGGGACGTCCAACAACTTTGGTAAAAGCCTCACCAAGAAACACGCCACCGACACCAAAAAAATCCAAAAACACTGCCAAACACTCACAATCACCGACGAGATCAAGCAAAACAACCAGCAAAGCAAAAAAACAAAGAAACCACCTACCTTCCGAACCCAACCCAACCAACGGGCCCAAACTACAAAACACTCATAGCCGGCATGTCCCTATTCTTCTTGCTTATTAAGCCTTATTAACCAACCAATACCAACCAATACCAACCATTTATAGCTTGTCTATCATGGATGATCACGGTATATCATCCCTACTATTGCTGCAAGCCTCAAGCCTGAGCAAACCATCCAACCAACCCCAACCAACCCCCACCCCACCCCACACCCCCCACCCCCACCCTCCAACCCCCCACCCCCCACCGCCCGCAACGCCACCCAGCGCCACCTCGAAGTCCAGATCTTCCTCGGCCTCGCTCTGCGACTCCGCTATCTCCGCCGCGCGCTGCGCCTCGCGCTCGCGGATCCGGGCATCGCCTCAGCGATGGATTTCGGGAGGCCAGGAGGTGAGCACCAAACGATGAACACGCGATGAACTGCGGTGGGAAATACCATAATCAGGTTGGTAGTTTAATAGTGATTTATGAACTGTTCATAGTGATAGTTCAATGTTGTGTTTAGTAATGATATTAGTAGTTTGATAGTCAATAATAGTGATTTATGAACTGTTGTGGTGGAAAATAGTTCATGAATGATCTAGTTAGTGGCAGATCTATTTTTTATGGGGATCAAGAATGATCTTTGAACAATAATGATCTATTGAACTAGTACCTTCCTGATTAAACTAGGATTATCTAGAATCTAGGTAGTCTGATGATGATCATAGTTTGATCAGGATGGTGCAGCCTCAACCAGTAATCGACCACCTTCGGAAGCGGATCAGCATCGCTTGCCAGGTCTGAGCCAGTGACGCTCAGCGCGTTCCTTCTTCAACTCCTCCTTTCGCTTTTCTGCTGCCTGAAACGTCAAAGAATCACAACACGTAGAATTCCTTGGCGCCAATGTGGACACGCCAGAAAAGCCACAAGACCTTTGTGCACAAGTGATGATTATGGGGGTTGCCCGTACATGAATGGTCTAGCCCCCCTTGGCTGCTTGACGGTTCCCTATCCCAAATGAACGTACCTTTGAAGAAATCATCCAGCTCCCAAGCTGTTCACGGTGGATTCTGGCATCCCCAACCACTTTTACCCACTCTCGGCTGGGCAAATACCGAGCGACTGACCAAGATCTGTGGGGCATAGATTCTTGGGCGTACCTAAAGGTAATGGACAGTCGCCCCACATGTCCCGCAGCCTCCTTCTTCTTGGCCTCCTCTTCTAACGCTTCAGGCGTGGCGGCATAACCCACAATTACCGATTCCTGGGCAGCTACAGGTGGGTCTACTCACAACACACGTAACATGGAAGAGGCAGACCTCGGTTGCCATGTTTACACTAGAGGTTGTACATGCACGCTGATCCCACATCTGGGCCATGAACAGGACCAAGCCCACCAGCTTGACATGAACGACATCTTACAGCTGCTGTTTCCTCAGGTAGGGAGACATGGGCACCCCAATGCGCATTGCTCTCCGAGGGGCTTCTCTCAGCACGCCAGTGCCAATGGTCATGCGGGCGTAGCCATCTTCTCCCCAGCCCTTTCCCCAGGAGTTCTTGACCTCACGTGGGACACTCAAAGCAAGATTGATGGGTCCAGTTCTCTCAGTGTCGCGGCAGGTGTGGCACTAGTGTTTCTTACAGATCCTGCTTACCTGTGGTCTGCCCAAAATGTGGCAGTTATTGAGGCAATGCTCCCAACTGCTTACAGAGTAGACATGTCCCGGAACATCCACCTGAGCTACCTTGGGTGGCTTACGGACAAGGCCAGCAACAGCACACTACCAAACTCACGTTGGAACAGTTCATTTTGTCTGTTTTTGAGCTGAACAAATTTGAGCTGATCAAATTTGAGCTGAACCAGCCTTAAATAGCTGGATCCTGACTTTGCTTATGACAGTGCTGACCTCTCAGGTGGTGCTATGGCTGGTGGGAAGCCTCCTCACTTCGCCACTGAGATCCCCCACCAACCAGTAAGGTGTTCCTTCAGAACGCCCCCAGCCCATGATGGTCACGGCGGTCAGCAGCGGTTTGGTGTCGGGGCCGTACTGCTGGTTGGCGTTGTCCGTTGGGGTGTAGACACCGCTCCTGGGACACCAGGGCACCTGTTGTTGCTTGTTTCTGACATGGCAACATTACCCCAAAGGACCAACAAAACATGAAGGATCAGCAAACTCGCAACGAAACTTCATCATGGGGCCAATTGGATGATGACCATTGCTGGTTGCGGAGTGTTTGCCACCCATGGCAATCCCAGGTTGAGCGACCGATATGAAGGGATCGGGTGATCATGATTTCTGGCTGCTGGAGACCACCACGGTTGCTGGTTGCTGAAAATCACCCTAGCATGTGCAGTGGCAATTGGTGAGCCTGACTTTAAACGCTGCATGAGGTACGGTTGAGACCTAGAAACCAAAAAACCTGTGATAGTGTGGGAACCTCAAATAATGCAGCCCTTTGTCAGAGCGCGGGATAAGTTGGACAGTTTTCATGTGCCTGATGGCCTGCATATCCAGCTACGAACGGTCATGTACAGCAATCTTAAAGGGCCTCAGAAAAAGCCATGCCCATGTAAAACGCTTAGGCACAACACCTCTGCGCGGGCATATCCAGGTTTGACATTTAGGCACAGCACTGCTAATGTGCCTGAGGGCAGGGCAGGCACCTCTGGATACATTCGCTTGAGCACAGCAGTTGTACTGCTTGCATCCAGGTGCAAACGACTACGCACAGCAGTTTTAATGCAGGCATCTCCAGGTACAAAAGGGTTTAGGCAGCATGTTTTATGCGACTGAAGGCATGCACATGCATGCCTAAGGGCCGGCATATCGCGGCACAAGCAGTTTCACTTTACCTGAAGACCTTCACATCCATCTAGAAACTTTGAGGGCATTCAGACACGAACATTTAGGCAGTTCTACAGCGCCTAAGGGCAGGCACCAGGCACAAACGTTTTAGCACAGCAATCTTTTACTGTGGAGGACAGGCAGATCCAGCTAAAAAGCCTTAGGCACAACACGCACCAAGCATCACATTCGTCAGAACGAGTATTGGGCCACCGGAGTGAAGAGAAGGGAGCGCTTCAAATCATATATTTAGCTAGGTTCAAAGTAGGTGCTTCGGTGGTTTCCGTAATGTGCTGCGCGTGAGGGGCGGGGGGGTGGTGCGCTAGTGCGGTACGCTGGTGCGCTACACTGGTGCGCTGGTGCGGTGCACTGGTGCGCTGGTGCGGTGCGGTGGCGCGGTACGCTGGTGCGGTACGCTGGTGCGGTGGTGCGGTACGCTGGTACGCCGACCCGCACCACCGTCCTGTACCACATTAAGGGGGGGGCGAAGGGGGGGGGCGCTTCACAGCACCAAGACTAAAAGTATTATTAGCCGACAGGAGCGCCCCCCCCTTCGCCCCCCCCTTAATGTGGTACGGAACGGTGGCGCGGGTCGGCGTACCAGCACACCGCACCATCGTACCGCGCACCGCACCAGCGTACCGCACCAGCGCACCAGTGCACCGCACCAACATCCCGTACCGCACCATAGCGCTGCACCAAACCCTCGTACCAATCCTGCGTACCATGTTCAAGCATCCATATCAAGCACCTACTTCAAACTTAGATAATCATATATGGTTTTAGGGTGTTCTAGACGTATCTGGCAATATCAATCTCGACAAAGTCTTTCAGGAAAGCAACCTGAAGAAGCACATCTTACAGGAAAGCTTCCCAAAAGAGCAGACGGAGAATCCTTTGAAGATTCCCTTGATTGTCCTTGCTTCACTGTAAAGACCCACCCAGGATCCACAATGGAATGCATGGAATGCAACTTTGAAGGCCTCATCTTCACATTTGACATGATTATGCTGCGATATAGTTTCCCAGATGCCCACATGCCAGGAGCCCTCATGCCAAGGCTCTTGTAGACCATGAAGTCATCCTTCAAAAGCACAGGTGCCACCACTGGGCCTAGCCATGGAGAGGACTGAAGACCTTCCATTTGCTGTTGGTCAAGGCCACTGGCACCACCCTAGCAATCCATGACGATGATGATGTTTTTGACTAGAATTGTCTTTACTATCAATCATATTCAATCATAGTTAATCATTCTTCAGCCAATTCTACTTTATGTGTGCTTGGATGTATGCAGAAGGGCCCAATAATTGTAGTAATCCGTAGGATATTGATAAACAGATCGACGGGGTCCAGGTCCTCACCACCACCCTGGCCCTGACCTCGATTGAAGATCTCACGCCTCAGTCTGCCACGAGAGCCATAGCCCAGCCGTGGCCAATGCATATTGAATGACACGAGTTCATCATCAATTGCTAGTAGATCGCCAATGCGTGATAAGGATGTTTGTGAGGATGAGTATGATGAGGATTAGGATGGTAGTGTATCATGGACTCACCAGATTGTGGTAGCTATTGATGGCTAGTTAGGCTAGTTCATCCTGCTTGCTAGTGGTTATTTGACCATGGAAGCCCATGGCCCATGGGTACATTCCGATAAATCATCTTGGGGGACCATTGGCTTTCAGGTCAACTCACCGTCATCCGGAATTACGCAACAAAGACCAGGGCTAAGTTCATTATTTCATGGGCAATGACAATCCAAAACGATTAAGGAAAGGCCCTCCAAGTTCTGATGCTCGTCGTCCATCCACGCAAAACCCTCAGTGCACCCGTAAATAGCTGGTGGATGCTGGTGGTCTACCATCTCAGCAAGCGGCTTGATCCTCTTCTCTCCGCTCAGCAGGCAATGATCTAAGGCGTACAACCTGGGCCGGACACTGGCACGACTCCCACCGGAACAGTTGAATTCTCACGTCAGTGGTCATCATGGTGGAGGCAGGTACCATCTATCAATGGGAGATCCACATGATTTCATATGCCTCCCCGCAACGGATCGTACATCGCCGGCCATGCTTGATGCAACTGATGTTCGGTGGTTTACCAGCAGCTGAATTCAATCATTGATCGTAGCAAACAACCATCATCTACCGTTAAAGGCATGAAACCCTAACATCAACAAGCCATCAGCAAAGAACCATCAACAAACCCATCATTTAACCAATCAAACAACCAATCAAACAACCATCAAACCCAGCAACAGCTTGGCATTTCGCTCAGCAAGTCACTTCTTGGCTGGATCGCAGGAGCTTTCGCACTTCGCCTTGCTGGCACCCGCAAACGGCACGCAGGACCTGGGCGTCGCCAGCGGTGGGGGGGTCACCTGAGCACGCAATCGAAGGGTCACCTGAGCACGCAATCGACTGGGGTCACCTGCACACGCAAAGCGAGGGTCACCCACACACGCAATGCTACCATCCTATCACATCACAAGGGAAAGGACAGGGGGGGGAGGGGGGGAACAGGGGGGGGGGAGCGGCGCGAGGGACCAGA
>VSDK01029194.1:3815-18077 GCA_009767595.1 Symbiodinium kawagutii | reverse complement strand
CGCATGGTTGCGCGTTGTGTCCCGCATTGTCCAACCATTGCTTTTTTGCGTATTGTCGCGCGCGTTCTTTGCACGGTACTTTCTTTGCGTTCCCGGCGCCGGCGCCCGGCGCCGGGTGGGTCTTTGATAAGTTATTTTTTGTATATCTTTGTTTTCTTTTGTTTTGAGTCAGGAATGTCTAGGGCAAGGGTTTTGCAGTTTTGGCAATTGGTGCATTGCAGCTATCACCCAGTTGTGATAGGTCATTGAAAAGGCTTACACTGCACTGGTGCTTTGCGAGCAGCACACACAAGCACATGCAAGCCATTGTCAGCGCTCTATGATACATGAACTGGTAACATATGTTATATCTTGTATCATATATCTCTTGATATGCATTGGATCCAGCAGCGGTTTCTTTGATGTTGTTCAGAAGCATGCAACTTGCAACTTGATTTGTTCCTGTTGCTTGTCGTGCCTAGCGGCCATAGCCGCAGCAAACCCGAGAGGCATGGCTGATGCAGCTGAGTGGGCTGATTGTGGCATAGCCTGTTAATAGCGATCCACTTGGGTCTCAACCGGTGTGGATATTCAGTTGTCTGATGTGAAATTTCCCAAAAATCATACATCCACTGCTTTCAATTTCAGTGTGGTTTCCCATCCACTGATCTCAACCGGTGGTGATAGCCAACCTGGAGTGCCTTAGAAAAAATTGTGGGTGCTTTGCTGAAGCTCTTTGGCCTTTGAGAGAGAGGAGGTGCGCGGAGGTGTTTGGAGATCTGGGAACATGACAACACGCCATTCATCAGACCCAAATACAACGAAATCAGACCCAAATATCACTAAATCTACTTAATGATGAACTAGCTGAGATGTTAATGAGCGATGATTCAATCTAATTGTGAATTTCATCGCATTAACAAATGTTGGACTGACGCTGGAGCTGTGGCGACTCTTCTTCTTCTTCTTCTGCTCAATGTCATTGTTGTTGTCATCGTCGTTCTGGTCGTCGCGGTTTTGGTCGTTGTTGTGGTTGCTGTTACGCTCGTAGGTTCCCTGTATAACCAACTGGCCCAACACTTGGCCACCAGTGGCCTCAACCCATGGCCGCTGGCGTCAACCCACGAGCCTCGCGCCAGGATGTGGAATACCCATGGCCGCCCAAGGCGAGCGGCCCTGGTGTGTCATAGCAAGGGGACGAAAGGAGTGGGGGGAGTGGATATAGCGGGGAAGTAGCGATCAATGATGAAAGAATGATTAGATTAGATAGATATGAATGATTAATGATGAATAATGTGTACAAAGTGATTATGCTCACTATCAATCTTAAAAGTAGGTAGGTGGATGATATGTGATTGTCGATGGTGAGTAGCATTAAAGATTACAGTTGACAGTCAGGGTACCCGTTCAACGGTAAACTAAAGCTAGTTCGTGAAATGAACAATCCTCACAAACCTCATCAAAATGGTAACATTCAGTGGGCATGATCAATTCGCAGAGATCAGCAGAATGAGGAAAAGGGAGCGTGATCTAGGTCAGATTTTGCCGATGCTTAGAATGATTGATCGATACAGTATCACTAGATCACTAAGGAGCCATCGGATATTTATTTGTCAAATGACCATGGGTTCTCAAGTACCTGTTCTAATCAGCTAGAATAACAATAGATAAGGCATTGGGGCCCCTTAGTTCTGATCAAAGGACGATCATATTGATGTGTTCATTTCATGTTGGCTTATTCACCAATTTGACAAATCAGACTTGGCGACTATTGGCATCATTGGCCAGCAGCGACTCGCGGAGAATCATTTGGTCATCATTGGTGACTAAACAGCTGATTCTCCATTCTCACCATTTGGTGCTTTCTTAATAGCTGGGGGCACCCCCAAAGCCATGGTGGGTTCATTTTATAAATGGTGAATACACTGGATGATGACTGGGGGCCACCTATGGCTTGAGAAAGCATCATATTTGGTAGAGAAAGCCAAGGGAGCTATAGCTCTTCGCACCTCCGAAAACGCCAGGTGTCGCAAATGGGTCCATCCTCGCCACCCAAGCAGGCGTTGCTGTTCTAAAGGATGGCGGATGGTTAATGGTGCGTATCATCAACAATTGTTCATGATTACTAATTGCTATACGAATCTTCTTATTTCGAAAGAATCTAATAGCGGACTAATAGATGTTGATCTATGATGTGAAGCATTCCTAGTCTACAAATTAGAGATAAGAGTACGGTAACAATAGTAAACAGTATAATTTCTGTGTTTGCAGCACCAGCAGCAAGAGTGAAAGAATCGCCGTGATGAATATGGATGATTGAAATATTTAAATCATGTAATGATTAGTGATCATAGTGATTATGAACAAGTGTAGAAGTAATCGTAGTCGCAGTGGTGGTGTTGTTGGTGGTGGTGGTGTTGTTGGTGGTGGTCGTGGTGGTAAGAATCGACAATAGTAGATAATAGGAGTAAACAATCACCATGATGCTGATGATATGAATAACCTGCAGGAATAGTTCAGGGCTACTCGAACAGCAAAAGTATAGTCAACTAGTGCATGGCAAGAATAGTTTATTAACTAGCTAGAATGGTTAATTCTGCGAATTAGTGACCAGAATGCAGAAACAATCATAGATAAATGATTAGCAGCTTTTGAATGAAGGCAGTAAGGGATACTTTCGTATTTGAATAAGCATCAGCCAGCAATAGTGACAGTGAACTAGTTTACAGGTGATTAACAACTCTGTTGGTACTGTACAGTACTACCATTGTGTTTAAGAAGTGAAACAGTGGTAGTGAAACGATTACCCACATCAGCAGAGAAACTATAATACAAAAAGAACAACATTAAATACATTTGATCATGTGAATAACCAGCAACAATAGTAAAACTGAAGAACAGCAATGACAATTGATAGTAGTGGTTATGAGCAAGAATGCTTGAGAATTGGAACGACCTACAATTGGTACGATTATGAAAAGTGGTTGCCAACAGAACCGATTGATGACAACAGCAGTGACATGTAATGCTTGTCAGCTTGGTGGTTGCTAGTGACTGTTGATACTATTGATGACTGACAATGATGACAATGTCAGTGGCAGGGGTCACAAGAGCAACGGTTAACTATCACTTACGACAATCAACGACCAACAACAATAGATGGGTGTCTCCAACATGTTTTCAGCAGTTGCAAAACCAACAATCAGAAATACTTACAGTGAACTGAACTACTTTGTGCAGGATTAAGGACTATAGTGGTATTGTCTCCAACAAGACTTCACCTCTTTGTACCCTACATCACTGCGGGGTTTCACCAGATCACTAGCGCTGCTTTTCTCAGCGTGAAGGTGACCTCCGTGGGAAAATGGAGTCGGAAAATTGATGGCGTTGCCAAACATATCACGATTTAGCCAGGGATGGTTTGGGGGTTGCAGCATGTATGATGTACAGATATACCTAGATTTTAGCAGACCTGATTGCAATCCACCACTCAAAACTCGTGGGATGCCTACCATTGGTACAACCCAATCGTGTGGGACATGATTGATGCTGGATGGCTGATCCCAAAGCAGGTTGCACATCAGGACCTGGCTGCGCCCTGAGCTTTTTGGCTTGGCTCTTGAGTGGCGGGGCGTTTCCACTCGACCCATCTGCCATTTCCCTGTTCTCGTGGTGGCAGCCGATGGCTTTGTCAATGAGCTTCGTTCCCATGCCTGAGGCCGGCGCTGGTCGGCTCACCGTCGCTCAAAACCATCCCCGTGTGGGGACTCCATACTTCCAAGTTCCAAGTAGCTTGCTACTGGTTGATGAACCAGCTTCCTGTCCGTGTTATGTACCACTAAAGCTTGTTTGTTTCCGTCATTAGAACCTAATAGCATTATAAGTTCCCTTATATGGTATGTACCAATCGCTTATTGACCAGTCTAGCATTAGCCAGCTATCCTATCAACTTCTCGAACTTGAGAGACCTTGGGTTGACCCTAGAGATGGCAAAGTAGTGGAGCTATGCGATCGCAACTAGCAGCATGGGGTGGCCATGACGAAGGCCAGCCATTAACAGCGCGTTTCAGCCACCAGATGATTCGCTATGCAATTAGTTACCATTAAATGATCCAATCACGGACCATGATTGCTCTAAAACAATTTGTTCATCGGTAGTAGTTGGAAGTTATTAGTTGGTTCCAACTAACACTAGAAAGTAATCGCAGTGGTTTGGTGCTCTTCATCAGTGCTTGTTGGAAGCGTCACGGACCATGCGTCACCCTGGAATCTGCATCTCGGGTTTCACCAGAAGCATCAAACAACTCAAGATAGGCGTTAACCAACAATTAAACAATATTAAACAATCAACAAATAAACATCACAGTTACAATTAAGCAGTCACCAACCAGTAAGAAGCATGAACCGTTCATCAACCTTTTAATCATCGCAGACCGCTAATTGACCATTACATCAACCATTAACAAACCAATAAATTGATCATTATAAAATCAACCATTCAACAATCAATATCATCAACAACCATTCATCAACCATTCGTCAACCACTAAATCAACCATCAATTAGCCACTCATCAACTCATCAATCATGAACCATCAGTCACCATCAACCACCCATCAACCAACCATTTATCAACCATTGACCAAGTGATAAACGACTAAACCAACCATCAAATCAACCCTGAACCAACCAGTTGCTAATCATTGAATCACAAAAATTCGCCAAACCAAGCATTGGCCACTCCACCATTCACCACTCATCAGCCACCGGCGCCAGGTTGGCCTCACGGCCGCTCCCCGTGGCAGTCCCCAAGCACCACCGCAGCGCCATCACCGCACCGCGCACAGCGCATTGCCCGTCGCCGTGGCGCGGGCAGCACGGGGCGCAGCGCTGCCCATGGCGGCCATCGGAGCCGTGTTGGCCATGAAGCGCAAGGGACCCACCACGGTGCCGCGGATGCCAGGTGGTGAAACTGGTGGTGGTGGTGGTGGTGATTGGATGGTTAGGGTGATTGGTTGATAATGATGCTAATGATCAATGGTTAAGAAGGTGGCTCATTTTGGTGATTCTCATTTAATAATCAGTGTTTCGGTGGTTAATAATAAGGTGATTGGTTAAGAAGCCGGTAAAACAGTCGGTTGGAATGGTGGTTGTGGTAAATGATAAGGTCAATGGATGTTAATGGTGATTGGTTGATAATGATGAGATTGATGAACAATGAGTTCTTGATAAGCATAGTTTAAGCTGATAAGGTAATAACCTGGTAAATAATGATCAACTACTGTAGGTAAAAGGTTTTGATGAGATTAAGATACAGTATGGTAAATTGAAGGTGGTGATGGTAAATGATACTGTAAGGTTTTGATAAGCTGGTCATGATTTATATTCAAGGTTAAATTATGATACTAATATGTTGATTGGTTGACAATGATGGTAAACAATGATCAATTATGGTGATTTGGTTATCATCTACAATCAAGACTGAGGTGGTCAATGACAAGGTGATTGGTGAATTTAATTAGATTTAATTTAACGGGTGGTGAATAAACTATTTGATAAGATGGTTGATTAATGATTTGGTTGATGAGCTAGTTGATGGTTAACAAGATGGCTCATCTGTTGTTCAACGTGGGTCAGAATGAAACGATCAGCTAATCGAGCTGGTGGTTGCGAGGGAGCAAAGGAGCAGCCCTTAAAGAATGAGCGAAGGAGCTACCAGAAATGGCCTAACCAAGTGGTAGTAGTGGTTGGCGATGATTTCAGCAACATTGTTTGGGCGGATAGAAGCAGCAATAAGCAGCAAAAATACTGAGCTGTGGATCAATGCTGGTTGATAGCAGTGGTGATGCTGGCTTTGAATTGGTTGATTGATGACTGATTCATGGTGATGCTTTGCCAGCAGAGTGTCGCTCAATGTTATCATGGTCATGTATCTATTTGCTACTGATCATTGTTGCTCTGGACTCCTGCTATTGTTTGTTTCAGCAATTGTTTACAACTAGATTAGACTGTAATCAGCATATTCGCAATTATTCACCCTTAACCACCATCAACCGTTTTGAAGCATCATGATTTTTTGTTCACCACTACTCAAACCAGCATTAACAGTGATTAGTTTTGCTTCACCACCGTTCCCAATTATACACAATATCATTGGCGACAGTATCATGAACCTTTCTAAGATTCCTACCATGATTAATTGACAATCACTATATAACTATTAATTCAGTACGGTACTGTAACCGTTTTGAGTCGTCATTCACAATCAAAAACAATCATTATTGGCCATCATTATCATCACATCATTGACCATCAATGATTGTCATTCATCATTACTAGCCATCAGTATCACTCATCATGAACCCTTAAGTAGTAAGAAGCGATCAACCGACCATCAACCGACCATCAACCAACCATCAACGAACCATCATCAAGTGACCATCATATAATCAAATGTCATACTGTAACCAAACAAACCTTAACCACGAGATCAACCATTGGCTTACCATCATTAGCCATTAGTTAACCATTTACTACATTCCGGTAAGCTAATCCTCGAAGTGGAAAATCCACCATTTACAGCCTGTCTACCCATCAAGACTTCGGATTTTTAGAGCAACCAGATTAGGGACTCCCAGAGAGTAACCATCAACTCATCATCATTTTACTATCGATACTCCATGAGTCAGCCACCAACTCCCAACCATTGGTTGACCATTCGGGAACCATCATTTCACTATTGACTAAGCTTTATTTCCCTATCATTTGAACATGTTCAACCATCATTTATTCGAAAAAAAATCGAAGAATTCACAAAATCAAACATCAGTAGTATGCCAACTGATTTCCCTAAGCCACTACGAACCAGAGTAATGGTTAGTATTTGAGGTTTCTCCCCTCAGTTCCCAGCTGCCGCCCTGCCACCGCGGAGGCACGTCGCTTGGGCCCTTCGGCCAGCGCCGAACTCTTGGAGCGGCGCCGCGAGGTGACGGAGTCAGGCGGCCGATGGCTTGGGCGCTGGAGCTGTGATGGTTCGATATGGCGAGCTGGGTCAACCAACCAACGGTCTAACTAGCTGGTGAAACGTTAATATTAGGGGATGATAACTAGCAATTATAGGGGATATATACCAACTATATGGCGAGCTGGGTCCATATTAACCAACCAATGGCTATATGTACAGTGAGGAGAGCGAGCGGGCTCGAATGGTGGATCATAGGGGACCTGGCTATGGATCAACTAACTAATGGGGGATAAGTTTACCAACTAATGGTTAATCATAGGGGATAATAACCAACAATGGTGGATATACCAGCTATACATGGCTATGGGTCAATATTAAATAACCAACTCATGGTGGATGATAACCAACAATAATGGTTAGATATGGTTAGTGACTAGTGGTTAGTGACTAGTGGTGAGGTTAGTGACTAGTGGTTAGTGACTAGTGGTTAGTGACTAGTGGTTAGTGACTAGTGGTGAGTGATCAAATGGTAGTGACCATATGGTTAGTGAATGGTGAGTGACTACATGAGACTACTAATGGGTTAGAAGTAGATATGGTTAGTGACTACATAGATATGGTAAGTGACTATACTGATGGGTCAGTAAATGGCTACGAATGGTTAGTGATTGATAGTGACTACATGTGATTACTAATGGTTAGTGACTAGTTGTGAGGGATCAAATGGTACCATTGGTAAGTGGTTATATAATGACCATTGGCAATTGGTGAGTGATCAAATACTAGTGGTTAGATGGTTCGGTAACTAGATGGTTTAGTGATTATTAAATGGCAATGATCATGGTAGTGATGGTTTATGATGTTAATGACCATTGGTGTGTAATGATGATTCGATTTCACTAGTATCTAGTGGTTAATGACTAGTTTTTCGTGACTAATGGTTACAATTGCAAGGGTTATCTAGTATCAGAAGGTGGTTGGGTTAATGGTTATTGACTGATGGTTAGTGACTACTAATCGTTAGTAGTGATGGTAAGGCCCATGTTCAGTGATTAATGGGTTGATCACTAACTAGTTAGTGACTAGTGGTTGACAAACGGTTGGTGACTAGTGGTTATGGTTGATCACTACTGGTTACGGGTTTTGACTGCTGGCCCAGCAAGTGCCATCCATTGCCTTCATAAATCAATTATGAACTGGCATTAACCATATTGATCCATCATTGGCACCATCCATGATTGAGACCGTTTGCTATCAAATCCTCAGATCAAGCGCGTATCTTGAACTCGGATTCCCACTCAGTTTCTTGCCATGTAGCAAAAACACATTTATCCATCATACCACATCTTTAAGCATCATTGGAGAATAACACGCATCATCAACTATAGTTTTTATCACCATAATATTCATTCGCCATCAACTAGGCGACAACTGTTTTGATTAACCAGCATTCACTATGATCAAAAAACAACAATCATCATCATCATCATCATCATCATCATCATCATCATCATCATCATCATCATCATCACCCTCAATAGTAAGCCTACAATTCCCTGGTATGCTTAGCCACAAACCCCTATACTTAACCAACCAACCAACCCCTAACCATCGCAGCTGACCCTTCGCCGATCACCAGCTCCTCAGCACGTAGGCGACCTGGCGGACGCCGTGAAGCCCTGGCAGTTCCTCAGTGGCATCGCCAAAGACGCGGCGCGCGCGTGGTTCGTGCAGCGAGCCGAGGATCGGGGCATCGCGTGGAGGCGGCGCGCAGCGATGCTGCTGGTGGTGCTGGTGGTGTTGGGGTGATGAGAAGCAAGAAGAGGGATCAAGTGGGTGGGAATAATGGTGGGTGATGGTGATGATGATGATGATGATGATGATGATGATGATGATGATGATGGTGATGGTGATGATGATGATGATGATGGTGGTGGCGAACGATGGTGACGATGAGGATGATGATGGTTGATGGTGGAATGGTACACTCCTATGATATCCTATGATAAGGTATTATGGACAATGGGTTTGTTCCTGTGAGTATAGGTTTGAATAAGGACAAGAACAGTAAGACATCAATAATGAGTCTATGTACCCACGCCAATAGCACAAGGTAAGCATTCTCCATGCCAAAGGACATGCATGGTGCACGGCAAACCACAGTGGGTATGTGGGCAATATCACACTGTATTGATGTATTTGGTGTAAACGCAGGAGCATGAGATACAAAACACATCAAAACACGTCGTATGATGTGGGTCTATGGGTAGGTTTAAGCACGACCAATCATTCAAAATGTTCGTCCATCCACCATGATCAGTAGAGAAATTAGACCCACAATCCACTGATCATGGTGATTAGTAATCCCATTTGTGATTCACCCAGTACCACCTGGCACCACAGTACCAACGGCGGCGTGACCCCCAAAAAGACGTACCCCTGAAACGACTTCCAAGTCAGCACAATACTGGATGGGTATGCCCGGATGTGAGGAAACGCGAAACAATCGGCATGGACAGGCAAAAATAACATGGATCCACAACTAGTCAGTTTATGGTGAATCCTGGAGAAAGTATGATTGACTGATATTGACTGCCAGTTGCACTGGAAGACACCCAAAGTGAATGGATTGGTAGATAATTTGCTTGGTTCAACTGACATCCCATTACGATTAGCAGCCAACAGCCGGCCTTCGAATCCCCTACATTTCACACGCCACGCGCTAGAAGGTCACTGCTAAAAGCAGGAGGAGCATCCGACAGAATGATCACAATTCATATAATGGACAGGTGGTATTGAATCATGTAGAATCAGCAACCACTCTAAACCATCCATTTCTGGGGCACCCTATGGCTTGCCGAGCTTGAGCCCCATGTGGCAGACCAACATCTTTCACTCAGCGACTCACCATCGCACTGCGCCACAGGTTCAGCGTGGAGAAGATGCAAGCGCAGCAACTGGTGATGATTTGGATTTCAGGGCCCATTGTCATTAAAAAAAAGTGGTTGATAAGGGTGAATAACCAGTTTAGTTGGTGGTTTCAAAGATGTCTCATTTTATCCAATATTTTGGATGCGTGGTTGATTGACAAGTTGGGATGGCAACTGACCATAAACCAGTTGGTGGCGGGCTGCTGCTGGCTTGCTTGCTGGCTTGCTGGCTTGCTAGGATGGTTCGTTTGCTGGTCCCTTAGCTGGATCGTTAGTCAGTTGGTTTTGCTCGTAGGTTGGTCTAACACATGGCAAACTGCTTGTAAGACGGAGAAGCAGGTGTCAAAGTGTGAGACATTGGAGCCACCAACCACAGCGCCGGAAATAGTGGGCCAACATGGGCAACCAGCCAGAAATAAGCCCTTATTGTAGCATATTGTAACCAACCATGAGGAGAATACTCCAGCGCTTTAACGTAGAAACCCTGTCGCTAGGATGGGAGGGTTGCTTCCTGGCAGTCGAAGATGACCTGCAATTACAGGGATTTCTTTCGCATGTGTTCAAGTGGTCGATGGTTGCATAATTAGAGTTTCTATGAGTTTCTTTGCCATAAGAACTGGGAAGAGTGGTCAAAATGACGCAAAATTTGCATTTTTTTGGTTGGGATCAAATAACCAGTCATCATACCTGATAGATCCTTCTGGTCACTGTTATATCATCACTTCCTTTTGGCTCAAAGGGTTTGTCCATAGCCATGGTCGTTCTGTAATGGTCATGTAATGGTTAAGGGTCAATTTTAAAAGAGATAATCCCTAAGATGGTTAAAGAACTCTATGCGGTGAGCCGTAAATGGCACCTACGACTCATCCAATAATAACAACTATTCATGGGGAAGCCAACCAGCTATAGGATGCTATAAGGGTACGTCACAAATGGAATGTTGTTTGTGTCAACCGCGACACGAAAGAAACTCATGTGCATAGAGTGACAATCCCAGCACGTGTGAAATCTCCCACTTCGTTGCTCGCTGGTGGGCTGACAGCGCAAGATTATCAAGTACTGCACTGCTAACCACCTTGGGGTATTTCAGGGTTCACGGTATTGGCAAGGGTTTTCGACGTCTTTTTGATGCTGCATGGTTTACTAGCCCAACAGTAACAGTCAACAATGGTGGGTGTTGGTGGATCTGGGCGGGACAACAAACGAAAGTCCCACCATTGGTTCCAGCCCTGACATGTACCAAATAACAGCAAAAAAAACGAAAATGCATAGATTTCTAAAGATTGATTTCCATAGGGTTCAATAGTTCCATAAGTTTCCATAGGTTTCCATAGGTCCCCATAGATTTCCATAGGTTTCCGTAGATTTCCATTAGATTTCGCATGATTTCCCATATTTCTCTCGGTTTCCCGCTGGGCTCCACCAAGGCAAGATGAGCTGGACAGCAAGTACCAGCAGCTGCAGGATGAGTGGCTTGGCAGCGGAACCTAGCGACGGTGGAAGCCCACCTACCAGGGCCTCCCGGCAAAAGCCATAGCCAGTTACTGGCCGGTGGTTTGATTCACATTTTGGTTAGTTATAATGGTTAACCAAGGGTTACAACCAGCTTATATTGTTTAATAATAGGGGTTAATAACCAACAGTAATGGTTGAACAACAGTAATGGTTGAACAACTCTATACTGGCTGGTGGTTTGATTCACATTTTGCTCATTTTCCCAGCTGTTGTTATTAGCAAATGGTTGGTTGACTTGCGCATATGTTTCATGACGGAGTGGTTGAGCACCACCAACCAGGTTAAGGTTTTTCACATAGATGTAGCCACAGGCATAGGTAGGTTGCCAGTTTGATTCGAAGCTTTCAATTCGCTCCTGGTTTTGAAGTTCACAACTTGTTCCTGATTTTCCAACCTTGAGACTGCCTGAGAACGCTGAGTCCGGTTTTTGTTGGTGCTTCTTGTTGCGGAGCCCGTGATTGCCCATGTATGCCCTATGGCCTATGCTTGGTTCCTTATGATTTACCGAAGATGCTTCGAGGTTGACACTTCCAGGTGCGCAAACATGTGACGCTACTAGAGGAGCTGGACCAAAGCCCTCAGCGACTCCGACGCCCCAGCTGAAGCTATTGGATCCAGCGCTATCCACAAATGATTCACCCTTGTTTTCTCTATTGTTGTTGGGTATTATTGTTCTTATTGCTGAGTATAGACCCCAATCTGAATTTCGTTTCTCAATAGAGTGGGAACCCCCAAGAAAATAAATGGTTTACTACTATGAATATCTATAAATAACTAATATTAAGCATGATTTGGGGGACTCCTATTTTCAGAAGCTGCCAATTGCCGATGATTTTGGGTAATGTAGCTCATAGTTGTTGATGGCTTTCCCTGTAAGAAACGAGCATGGTGGGGGAGTAGCTCCATGACTACAAATCACCAAAACAAATTTATTCGCCATCAACGATGTTGATGTTGGCCAGCCTTCCGACTGCTCATCAATCCGCCAAAAAATTGTCACCCACAATGATATCGATAACTAACCTCCAACAAACTGCCAATGATCATAATCAAACAACTATCGCCGCCAACTAGATCTCCTACACTGGTGGTCGCCCATCCTATGGTCCTGGTCAGCCCCTAAACCAGGCACCTTAACCCCCCAGGCAACTCCCCAACCACCACCGCCACCTGTCACCCCTACCGCGCCCCCAGGTCCTTGGAGTACCCGGCCTACTACGTGCAGCCCTTCCACGGCTACGACCAAGGCAACCTGAGCTGGCGTGCGGCACACGAGTTGGAGGCCGCCACGCAGTCCATGTGTTTGGGACCCTGGGCGGCACCTGTGGGGAGCGAACTTCAGGAGCTGCTGAGGTCAGTGGTAGCGGTGATTTTTTGTCAAAATTTGTTGCTGAAATCTGGTTTTCAGGCAAAAGTGATTGGGAAACTATCAGTTGTGAGTCCAATTTATTTTTGGGAAAGCTGAAGATTCTTGGGCGAAATGGAAGTATTTTGGCAATTTTCAGCTTGGGCATGTGTTTATAAGAGGGTGCACCTGACCATCATTTGCCATCCCAAAATGGTGTGTTTGGAAACCATTCCCAAGATCCAGAGCTACCCCATTTTGGACAAAGCCACATTTTCGTGCTGATCACATGACCATGGCACCCAGGCCACGTTCGGTAGTTGTGCAGCTGGGCAACGCTCTTCTGAATTGGTACCCCCAATCCCAAGGCCAAGAAAGACTTGCAGCCAGCAATTCAAATGGTGGTTTCTCAAGTCATAGGGGTGCCCCAAATCATCCTTAATCATTTATAGTAAGCCAACCTTTTTTGGGGTCTAAATTTTGAGAAACCACCAAATTCAGATTGGGGTCTAAGCATCAATAATGGAGAATAACAACAATCATAACCAACGACAATAGGGAAAACAAGGGTGAATGATGGCAGATTGACCGAGCTTCCCCCGGGTCCCCACGTTACTCGGCGTCCTGAGCTGAGCAGTTGAACTGAGGATATTATGATGGCATGACTTGGCTGCTCAGCTGGTGGTTGGGAGCTGCGCCAGGGGTATGGCCCTTTAAAGGGGAAGCCAGGCCAGGAGCGGCTCCCAGGAGGGGTGCAACCACAAGGAGCGCCCGTTCACCAAATGATAGCAACAGAAGGATGCCAAGAAACATATGCAACTCATGTGCTTCTGGATCCACGATCGAAAGATGATCAAGATTTTGAGGCGACGTGGAACAGCTTGTGAGAGTGAGTCCTTGACCTTTAACTTTAGCCCTTGATGTGGGTGAAGATAAAGCTTGGGTATATCCACCAAGAATCATCTTTAGACGTGAATTTTCTGCAGGTGCATCGCGTAGCTGAAGAATGCGATCAAAGTTGGGACATGCCTATTTTGGGTGGTTGCTGTCTTCTGTGGTGAACCGTTATTCACCACTGCCAAGTATGAATCCTGGTTCAAACAATTTCAAACACATATCCGTTGCAGGTTATTAGCAACATGGTTTCCTATGGCCATGAAGCGCCAATAGCCACGTGCTTGATAATCCTTCATCACTTGTAAAACTCGATTCAGATCTTTAACCCACCAATCATGAATATGCATTAGTCACATAATGACCCGATAGATCTATGTAGCATATAGTCCGGTACCTGACTGATCAATACTCGGACCGTTGGTTACCATCAATATGCTATCAATTCATTAACCCAACTCAACCAACTTAATCAGCTTCTCAACCGACGACAGTTACCTACGGGGATGACATGACGCTGGCAGCGTCACATGGCTCCGAGGCAAGAAGCTCAAGAACAGTTCCGTGGCGCAGCACGTCGTGGCATCCAGAACTACGTCATGCAAGGCGCAGCGCTGCCGGTGCTGGCGGTTCAG
>VSDK01029185.1:688191-703780 GCA_009767595.1 Symbiodinium kawagutii | reverse complement strand
TTTTTCTTTTTCGCTGCGTTGTGCTTTGGCTTCTGCTGCTGCCTTTTTGGCCTGTTCCCTATGGCGTGGTCCTTCGGCTTTGTTTGTTTCTTTGGGGTCGTTTGTTTTTTTGGGTCCGGTTCTGCTTCCCTTGGGTTTCTTTTTGCACGTGGCCTGTGTTTTTTCCTTTGGCTTGCGGGCGTGTGTTTTTTTTTTGTGTGTGCGCGTGCGTTTTTTTTCTAGATTGGGCCACCTGAAGCTGGTAGGGAGGACTTGCTATGACGCTTATCGGAGCTTGTCCGTCGATCTACCGGTGGAGGTGTGTCCCGGACTGCAGCTACCGCTGTGAGTCGATTCAACTCAACTCAACTCAACTCAACATTATCTCTGTAGGTTCAGAGCGGCATTTCTACATATAGAGTTATATATTTATATATACACACACACTCTAGATTGCAAGTGTATATAAACATATGTATATACATATACATGTTTAATACACGTGCACGTACATTACACATTGCATCGGGGATGATAAGACCGCTGACAGTGTCCACATCTGAAGGCAACTATCATATCAACACAGATCTTGCCGCGGCCACCGAGGAGATACCAACAACGAGAGAATACTGATGCAACTTGGTTGGTCCGCAGCGTTTGTACAGGGGGCGCTAAGAATTCTCGGCCCCTTCATGCAAAGAGCTCTAGCCGTGGTCAAAAGCATCGAAATTTCACTAGCAAAAGTGATACCTGTGGTCGATCTCTCGATCCTGGTGCTGCCGGTCGCATCCAAGTGGTTACTTGGATCATAGGCATGGAGCATTACCCTCCTGGTTCAAGCAACAGCCTCTGGCGCTCCAAAAGGAAACAGATCATCCAACTACTGAGACGGTATAGCCGGTAGGCTATTTGTGTAAGCTATGTTGGGACCAAATGGTATATCTTAGTTAAGATGTTTGCTATTTTTGTAGGCCTCGAGTCTTGTTTCGTATGGGAAGTTGAACTGGGAAATCCGTGCCATTTTTTGCATTGTTGCCAGAGGAGATCCAATGAACCACAGCTTAAATGCACAGGCCATGTTATAAATACCGGCAGCAGTGCCCAAAACGATCATCTCAAACATGAACATTATGAGAAAGCCAACAAGTACATACCTGTCTCTCTCTCTCTATCAATCAGTCAATCAATCAATCAATCAATCAAAATCTATCTATCTATCTATCTATCTACCTACCTATCTATCTATCTATCTATCTATCTATCTATCTATCTATCTATCTATATATGTATATATATACATATGACCTGAGCAAGCATACGCTTTGCGTGCATATCGATGGAAAGAGAGGCGAAGTGATGCCCTGCCGTGGGCAAGGAGGCGAGGCGTGGATATGACAGTGGCCCTCTTCATTGCCTTTGATTTCAAGCAACACGTTGTGACATTTGATAGGATACAACACGCATGGTTGTGGCTGGGTCAAGGGCCCTTGTACCTCTAGTGAACATCGCCTGATCAAACGAATCTTGGTTGGGATGTTCGTATTTGTAATGGTTATAACCTTTGCCCATGAGATTTCAGTAGATACCTGGGTACATGGGATTGTAGGTCTATGCTGTGTAGGTCTATGCTGATCTACGAGGATATGGGATGATACGCATGTGCCAGCGGATATCATGGACAGGTGAAGGGTGAACGCATCAACCTGCCCATGGGCGCTGACCTGCCAGAATTCACAGGATCAAGGAAGGCAAACAGGTTTCTCGCCGTTTACAAATCAAGATTTTACATGCGGAGATACGTGGGTGTTTCTCAAAATAGGGACCCCCGCCCAGAATGGTTGGTTTATTTATTATGAATGATTATATTGGATGATTTGGGGGGTTGCCTATTTGGGGAAACACCCATATTTGTGTGTTTCTTAGATTGCCGCAGCCCCTGAAAAGTAATAAATCACTTATAGTAGTAAACGCCTGTTTTCCTATTACTTAATGGTTGATTTATTATTATCAAAACCCTTTAAAAAACACGTGGTTCCTATAAAACCCCCTCAAAAAACCCTCAAAGCCCTCTAAAAACCTTTAAAACACCTTTAAAAACCACTTAAAAACCATAGGTCACCACTGAAAAAGCACTGAAAAACCATAGGTCACCACTCCAAGAATAGCACTCCGCCCTTCTCTTCGGATCTTTGGAGACGCGGGAACCGCGTCAATGAGGCCCGCGCAACGTGTGGCCGCTTGCGCTGTGGAACCTGACACGGGCTTGGTCGTCTTGGTGGGCATCGGTCTTGAGGAGAACGGTGGAGATTTGTTGCCCTCCGAAGCTGATTGGTGCAAGGTGGGCCCCGTTCACCAGAGATGGTTCACAACTATTGTAACTACCAGTTGTGGTAGATACAACTATGGTTAAATGGCCTTTTAAACCAAGTTTTAACTAGGGGACCCCACCTTGTGGGATAGTCGGTTGGTGGACTGATATTTTTCATAGGGGTTGAATCCACCAACCAGAAAGCCATGATCAACCCATATAACCATCAACTATTAGTGGTTATAACCCATATAGTCTATAACCATATGGGTGTTTCTCAATCAACTATATATCGATCAACCAAACCATATCACATAAATGATTTATAGTCTATAATCACATGGGTGTTTCTGAATCAACTATATATCGATCAACCAAACCCTGTCACATAAATGATTTATAACCATTGTTAGAACCATTAAAGCTTTGACCCACAACCATATCAATCTCCTTCAAAGACTCCCTTTTGTGGTGCACCCCTTGGCCGCGAAGCGGCGGCAAGGACTTGGAAGAGAAAGGTGGGGCCGTTTTTTGGGCCGTGTCGTGTGGCGCTGCCAGCCGTACGTGACATGACAACTCTGGGGTTGGAAACGCCGCGTTGGCGGCGTTGGGGGAGGCGCAACCCCCACAAGGTCATGTGAATTGACTGGTTTGATAATGGTTGATTTGGAATGGTTGATTTTGAATGGTTGAAGTTATAATGAGTGATGTATAAGGGTTGAATTTATAAAATGTCCAAACGTCCGACATATTGAAAGTTGCTGCCGTCAGTCGGTTAGTCAGATCAGAGAGATAATTATGGTTATAATAGTGGATTTTATAATTGTTGAATCAAGTGGTTTTATGATCCGGTGAATATTAAGGCCAAGAACGGTCAATGAAAGGCTTTGCTTTTGCAATACGTGTAGTTATTTGTCTTACTTTTTTGGGGTTGCCCCTGTATAAGCAACCAGTTGATAACAGTAGAACTAGGTAAATTCATCCCAGACTCAAAGTATGTATGCTAAGGGATGGTTTGGCTCTAAACCTATGTCAATATTCAACGTATATGACGAAAAGGAACCATTTGGCTGTAGTTGTCACAGCAGGGTCGAGTCTAGATTTCACCACTCTCTGTCCGCTAGAATGGTAAACAACTGTTTCCCTGGCCCTGTTGCATGATGGTCCGTATTGCACAGACGCGGTTGTTAGATGTAGCCGGATCTAGATGGGTGTTTCTCAAAATAGGGGCACCCCAGAAATGCTTGGTTTATCACCAATGAATGATTGCTATTGGATGATCTGGGGGTACCCATATTTTGAGAACCCACCAGATGAATCTAGTCATTCCTGTGATGCTGCTTTCACCCTGCCACGGTCTCCTTTTGTGCAGGTAAAGGTAAGGGCAAAGTCGGGAAGGGCACGGACGGCAAGGGTGACGACTTGCCAGAAGACTTCAAAGGGAAGGGTAAGGGTGCTGGCGGCAGCAAGGGCAAGAGCGGCAAGGATGGTAAGGGCGGTGGCAGCAAGGGCAAGAGCGGCAAGGATGATAGGGGCAAGGCTAGCAGCAAGGGCAAGTCCAGAGAGGATTACTACAACTTTGTCAGCCCACAATTGCTGGTAGTTTCAGGGTAGCTAGGCCTGCAGAGCAGTGGGGATGGCTTCGGGGGCGTTTTGTTTGGGAAGGACGAATTGGAAGTGAACACTTTTATCTGGGAAACAGCTGGATTGAGGGGCTGATATTGGTTTGGTCAGTTGGCTTTTTTGGCTCATTTGTGCATTGTGGTAGAGAGCTGCGTGTTTGCCATGAAACAGTGATGCCTGTCCCCAGAAAAGTCGGTGCGCGACTGAAAAGCCTTGCTACATTACGGCTGCATTTTAGCCACATTGGATGCCGCAAAGTCAATATGTGCTGAACTTACAGAACCATTGGGAATTCAATCGGTTCTTAAATGACAACAAATTAATGAGCTGACCAAATCCGTTGTTACCGTTTTGGTGAGTGTACTGCGACCTGTCATGATCTAATATGCGCTAGTGAATACGATACTTTGTTTTCAACTGCAAAACTAATCGTTTCAAACATTGGAAACCAGATCCACTCAAAGGCACCAAGGACACCTTATATAATGCTCAACCAAGTTTTTACTGGAACAGCAACCATTTGTTGGTGCCTTGCCCGCGATATGAATCATTCCCGATGGCTCTATGGCTCTACACGATGTTTTTTCCGATTTTGTTAGCAAATCATACACCGTTGTATTTTCGTCGATCCCATTTCGCACTTGTTCCTCAGTTCATGGTGCCATCGAAGCTTGAGGTTCTTGGTATCAGCCAGATGGGGGTTTCTCAAAATAGGGGACCCCCCAAATCATCCTTTGTAAACCATTATTAGCAATAAACCAACCACTTTTTGGGTCCCCTAAGAAACCACCAGATGATGACTTTCGATTGCAGTCCAAGGTTGTTTCCGTTGCACCGTGGCACCTGGCAGCTCTGCCGCTAGATCCTGTTGGTCACCACTATCGTTGGTTACATCCGATTGTGACTGGTTGGTGATATCACCCAGCGGTTGAAAGAGGCCATGGACCATTATTTTTTCTGACATGCATCGATCATATTCGACCATCACGCCACCATTCCTTACCACCATTTGTTGTCATTCTCACCATTGGCCGTCAGTGGTTGTATCGCTAGAATTGGTTCGGACCCGCGTCCGTAGGAAAACCATAGTTTGCTCAACGGCATCGCACTCTTTGTTGGCCATATCCAACATTGCGTGTGTGCCATGATTATTTGATACTACGTCAAATGTAAGATGTGATGTGAGGCATCCTGATAATCCATGCATATAGGATCCTACGAGTACAAGAACAGCGCATACATATACCTCACGTAAACTATAGATATCAGGTGACAAATGTATGTATGTTAATTTATATATATATATATATGTAAACAACTCCAAATATGTATAAATATGAATATACATTTGAATGAATATATATATATATATATAATGCATATATGCATATACATGTATGTGCATACGTATATATATATATATATATATAGATATATATTTGCAAATTGTCATTTGGCCACATTCCACTACAATGCAACTTTAAGATCAAACGCCTCGTGTGTGAAATCGTGCTGCCTGTTCACCCAGTTTACATGGTAGCGGTTGCCTGGTTCCTACTACACAGTGGGGCCAGAGGAAGTGAGAAAAGGGTGAGTACGGTGGAGCTAAACAGCGAAAGCCGTGATGACCGAAAGACACAAAAGCCGTGATGGTGTGCCAACATACGGAGGAGAACCGGAAAGACTGGCTCTATACAAAGAGGATGCTATCCAGTATGCTATGGGGCTAGAATACAAGAAGAGATACTTAGCAGGTCCACGTTTGCTTCAGGAGTTGACGGGGGTGGCCAAGACAATCACCAGGACAAAGACCTTGAGGGACCCACAGTGGCTGAGTCATCCCCGAGGCGTTTTCCAGCTACTAGAGTACCTTGAGGCTGAGTTGGGGAAACCATCTCTAGTTGATGCAAGTCGCCATGTGATGAAGTTCTTCTACAACATGTCACGTCAAAAGGGTGAATCCATGACCGAGTGGATTGCGAAACATACGGAAAGCTTATGGGAAGCTTCAGCTGCTTTGAGAAGGGTGCAACGTGAGTATGAGGGAGATAGCTCATACAGGAACCATGCTGCATCGACCACCTCTCAGAGGAGCTCAGGACACTATGATCGCTGGGACCGGAGATCTCAGTACTCCCACAGGAGTGGGCCGTTTCGTGATGATGGTCGGTTGGATGAAGATGAAGATGATGATGATGACGGACGAGATGGAGAAGGACTTAGGGATCAGGAATGGTGGCATCGTCGAGATGATGATTGGAACTGGTCACGGTCAGGGGGTGAGTGGTCCTGGGAAACCTGGCGGTCAGCAGAGTATGAACCTCCTGCTCATTGGGATGTGAGTGAGGAGGTGTTCATTCCAGAATGCTTGGCAGCATTCTTGCTGCTGCACCGATCCAATTTGGATCCCAGTGAGAAGGCCAACATCTTGGGCTCCATCAAGGGAGAGTTCACGACCAGGTCCGTGAGCAAAGCCCTTCGCGAGCAGTGGTCAGACCAGGATCTACACCGCCGCGATAAGATGAAGGCCGGCACCGCCTATGTGACTGAAGAGGACCTCGCGGACGAAGCCCTGGAAGCAGATGACATTGATCCAGACATGCTCAACGATGAGGACTTTGATGCCTTCACCGCAGAGCAGGACAAGATCCACTCAGCCTTGCAGGCCATCCAGGCCCATAAGGCTACTCGGCAGGAGGCTCGCTGGAAACAGCGACAGATCAAGTTGGGCCGCAAGTTCTTCCCTGCGAAACCCTATGAGAAGAATCAACGATCCGGGGACCAGAAGCCAAAGGGAGAGGTGAAGTGCTTCAGATGTTCTGGACCGCATTTTCAGAGTCAGTGTCCTCTCAACAAAGGGAGGCAGGCACACATTGCAGAAGAGGCAGCGGAAATTGCCTTTGGTGCTGAGAAGATTGACGAAGACGCATGCCAGACAGAGGAGAAGAATCCCATGGTGGCCAACGTCCTCCAGAGTTGCATGGGAATCATTGATTCTGGGGCGACAGCTTCGTTGGGCAGTGTGGATGCCATGGAATGCGTCATGAAACACAATCTTCATGCCAAAGGAGATGCCAAGATGGAGATCGACATGGACAAAAGACCCACCTTTCGTTTTGGAAATGGTGGCAGGAAAGAGGGCTTGTCCACCGTGCAGATGGAAATGGATGCTGGCCCGAAGCGAGGATCCATGGAGGTCCACATCCATGACTCACCGGACCAACCGGTCCTCGTCTCTCGCCGTGCACTAGCATCCCTGGGGGCAGTGATTGACTTCAAAGCCAACAGGCCATCTATGCCAATGTCGACCCCAACACAGTGGTTCCCTTGGCTCAGGCACCAAATGGACACCTTTTGATGCCATTAACTGGCAACATTTTGGATGGAGGAACGGTTCGAAATCGACCGTTCTCAGGGCTACTTGAGAATGAATAGGGCCCAGACTCCCCTGACGCTATGGACATGGAAAATGGTCAGGGGAGCACAGCTGAGAGTGCAGTAGAAACCTGCTGTACAGCACAATTTAGTTTTTGCAGATTTTGTCAGTTGCAGTCATGTAGGAACAATTTTTGTTTCATGTGTCAGGAACACGTTGATCCACAAGAGTGTCTCCTTGGGGTTGAAAGTTGTGATGTTGGGGGTTTGGGGAGGAAGGATCTTGAGCCACGCACACACCAACCACAACACACTCACAACATGCAGCCCGCATCTCAGAGTGACTCGTCCGTGTTCTCACGTACAGACCCTTCCGTGACTCGCCATGCCACTGCCGACCACCAAAGCCGGCTGGGTAGAGTTGCTTCGCAGCATGGGGGAATCAGTACCGTCCTCATGGAACATGGCTCAGATTCATGCTCATTGGATCGACATGCAGAAGGGGGACAAGTCCATGGACGAAGTGACCCTCCAGGACAAGATGAAACAGCTCCGCAAAGCCAGTCGCAAGAAGGAGCATTTGATGACGTTCATGAAGGAGGAAGATGTGACCTTCACTCCAAACATGACCATCGCCCAGATGATGGGCACCGCAGAGCAGCAGATCACGAAGAAGTTCCCACCACTCGACACGGAGCACGTGGGATTCGGACGCCACGGCCACCTCACCTATGCCGAAGTCTCAGTCAAACATCCCAGTTACTTAACTTGGGTGCTGACTTCCATGGAGGAGTCCGACGATGTGTGTTGGAGACTGGAGCGCTTTGCCACATGGATCCGCCAACAGAAGACCAAGGACAAGATGGGAGGCTATGTGAACAGTCCACCACCGAAGTCAAGTGCCACCGACAGCAGCTTTTCGGTTGTGGAGCCAGATGTGATGGAGGAACGTGCCCACATCGAACAGATGAAGCTTGCACTCCAAAAGAAGATGGAGGAAGTGGCAGCCAAGGAGTTGGACATTCAGAAGAAGGAGGAGGCCATGGAATTGCCACACAACCTGCCGAAGAATCGCAGGGAGATGTAGAAGTCCTGATGACCGATGAGATGGCGGCGATGATGGCAAAACAATGGCATCATCAACGAAATCCTCTGAGCCGGGAGTGGCAGGATCTAGTTCAGCACAAACGACCACTTCTCATGGAACTGGCATGTTATCATGATAGTGTTTTGAGTGCCGAGGTTGAACGTAGGTTCGGCAAAGGTTCTGCTGTCAGGGTCAGTGAATGGAATGGTGCTGATCTAGAGACTCCAGAGGGAGTACAGTATGCCATCAAGTTGGTGAAACGGCTCCGACCGATTCACTTGTGGATTGTTTGCGAGTGTGGACCCTTCAGCCCCATTCAAAGACTCAATCAGAAGAATCCTGAACAATGTAGAAGACTTCAAGAAAAACAGAACCGAGCTAGACTACAATACCAGGGAGCGATGGAAGTTGCTAGGGCAGCCCGTTCAGTGAAAACAGAAGTCCATTGGGAGCTTTCCACAAGATCGGAGGCTTGGAAGCTGGATGAAATCACTTCTTTCATTGAGGAGCTCGAACTGAAAAAGACTTCATGCAGTGGATGTTGTGTTGGCCTACGAACTCGGGACGGGAAACTATCTCTATGTAAGGGGTGGACCATAGCAACCAGAAACCAGGAGCTGTGGGATAGACTGAACTTGAAATGCCAGAAGAACCATCCCAGGGGCAAGTGTGAGGCAGGAGAAACAGCACACACACAGCGCGCTACACGCTCCCCTTCGCCAAGAAAGTGATTGATGTGTTATCCAATTCAGAAACATGGTCTCATGTGGTGGCTGAGCTCTCAAAGCCACACCAGGAAGAAGATGCACAACCTGCTCAACTGGCCGATATGCCGGAAGGAGAAGAGATCTCGGAAGAGGAGCGATATGAGATCCTACATCAGATTCAACGGATTCATCGAAACACTGGTCATGGGAACAAGGAGGTACTGTTGAAGGCTCTCAAAGATAGAGGTGTACATCCCAAGGTACTGGAAGTTGCGAGCTCATGGTCATGTGACATCTGTGCCAGGAGGAAACAGACAGATCCAAGACGATTTGCAACTTTGGAAACACTACCGCAGAAATGGGAGAGGATTCAGATGGACTGTGCTACGTGGGTGCATCCAACAACCAAAAACAGATACCATATTCTGATGATCATTGATGAGGGCAGTAGATTTCGTATGGCTCGTATTGCTTCAGAGGGCAAGGGCAACACAACGAACTGGGAACGAATTCAGCAGTTACTGGAGGAAAGTTGGTTTCCAATTTTTGGGATTCCCAAAGTCATTCGCACTGATCCAGCGGGACCTATATCCAGTGAGAAGGCAGATGCATATACACGTGAACGAGATATAGATCTACAGCCTATACCAGCAGAAGCACATTGGCAAATCAGTGTCGTTGAGGGAGCAATCAAGTCCTTGAAAGGAATGTTGGAAACATTGACTCCAGACTTCCCTGAGGTGACCATGGATGAATTGTTAGGTCGATGCATCTGGGCATGCAATCAGCAAGACACATACAAGGGATACACAGCTATGCAACATGCACTTGGCAAAGCACCAGACGAAGCAGGCAGATTCTTCGAAACTTCATCCCAAAGACCCATAGCACCAGAGTTGTTGGAGGATGGGGGCTTCAGAAGAGACGTCAAATTGATGGCAGAGGCAGCTCGATGTTTCATTTCTGAACAAGCAAAACGAAGAATTGATAGAGCGCTCAGAATGGGAGCTAGAAGAAGTGAAGTGTATGTACCTGGAGATCTAGTGTGCTACTGGAGACGACAACTCCCAGCCTCAGAGAAGACCACACAACATACCGGTCGCTTCTTAGGACCGGCGCGTGTGATCGCCACTGAGACAAGAAGAGAAGCCTCTGGTGAACTACGACCTGGGGGAATCGTTTGGCTGCATAGAGCAGGAAGGTTGATCAAAACAGCCCCAGAACAGTTGAGACATGCCACTCCAATGGAGCAACAGGTGGAGGCTTTGAAAGGTCCTCTTGATTTACCATGGACTATCACATCGTTGGCCACAGATCCTAATCGTCGCACATTTTTGGACATATCACGCGAAAGACCCAATGATGAACAGTGGACTTCAGCCATGGAGGAAGAAAGTCATGAACCAGGAAAAGAAGAAGATCTACCAATACGTAGGATGCGACAGAAAGGACCAGCTCTTGAAGGGCAAGGGACCAAACGCAAACCTGAGACATCACCGGCTCAGGTAATGCAAGAGTCCAGATCGCGACAGCGGTCATGTGCAGCTGCCAGCGATGCCGCGCCAAGGGCTGCAGCAGAGGAGTCAGGAGATGATGATCTCATAGCTGAGGCATTCTATGCAGAGGAGAACCATAGACACAGTTTCTCATTAGAATGGGAGCTTCCCACATCCCGAAGGGGAGTGAAAAGTTTTCTTCGAAATCCAGAAGCTTTCGTTTGCAGTCAGATCAAGAGGAGGCAGGTTGAGGTTCAAGAGAAGAAGTTATCCAAAGAGGAAGCTATGGCATTTGCAAAGGCAAAGGACAAAGAGGTGAAGAACTTCATAGCAGCAGAGTGTTTTGAGCATATCAAAGATCGTATTCCAGCGGAACAACAAGTGGTTGGCATGCGATGGTTGCTCACATGGAAACCAGATGAACAAGCAGAACATGGACGCAAGCCTAAAGCACGTGCAATCATTTTAGGATATCAAGACCCCTACTACCAGGATCGGCCTACATCATCACCAACACCTTCACGGTCGGGCCGGCAGTTGTTCTTGCAAATGGCAGCGTGGAAACGCTTCCAACTCAGCAAAGGAGATGTCAGCGGGGCATTTCTGCAAGGAGATCCGTTGCAGGAAGAAATCTGGTGTAGACCACTTAAGGAGATCACGGACCAATTGGGGTTACCTGAGAATACTCCCATGTTACTTCGGAAAGCGGCGTACGGCTTGGTTCAAGCACCCCTGAAGTGGTATGAAAGTTTATGTAGGGCGTTGAAAGATTTGGGATACACTCGGCTTCACATGGAACCTTGTACTTGGATATGGTTGGATGACCAGGGCAATGTTTCCTCGATGGTTCATGCGCATGTTGATGACATGATGTTTGCTGGGAGACCTGATGATGGTAACCACCTTCGGTTGATGAACACTCTTCGGGAACGGTTTAAGTGGGGTGAATGGGAAACCAAGGTGTTTACTCAGTGCGGGGTTTTGATACAGCAGTTGGATGACTACAGCGTTGAACTGTCTCAAGAACAATTCATTGATCAAATTGAGGAAATTCCCATTTCTAGAACTCGAAGTCGTGACACCATGTCCGCCACAACAGAGGCGGAGAAGAGATCCATGAGGGGCACACTCGGTTCATTGTCTTGGCTGTGCGGTCAAACTTGCTTTTTGTTTTCGGTTGATGTGAATTTCTTCATTTCTCGGATTCCTCATAGTACGGTTGATGATTTACTTCAATTGAATAAATTGGTGAGAGATGTTCAAAAGACGAAACATATCAAATATCGGATACATAGCTTTCCTTCGGCAAGTCACCTTGAATTGATCAGCTGGACGGATGCGGCACATGCAAACAGACCCGACAGTGTCGATTCCACGGAGGGCATTTTCATCGGCATGAGCACCAAACGGCTCAGGGACGGCATGGAAGAGGACGTGTCGCCTATCCTATGGCGGTCCGGGAAGATTTCTCGGGTTTGTCGGAGCTCGGCAAGCGCGGAAGTTCAGTCTTCTCTCGACGGGGAGGACGATTTAGCTTTTCTTCGTATCATGTGGGCTGAGCTGTTGGGACACCAGGTTGATTTTAGGGATATTGATGGTACTATTTCTCTTGTTCAAGCGATGATGGTTACGGATGCGAAGGACCTCCATGATAAATTGAACTCCACTGTTATCACGATTAAGGGGGCGGAAAAGAGGACTACCTTTGAAACCCTAGGATTGAAACAGAATCTTCATGCTTCATCTACCCCACTTCGGTGGGTGAACGGAGGAGCGATGTTGGCTAACGTTCTCACGAAACCTCGGGAGAAGCACCAGGGGTGGTTGTATGTGAGGATGAAATTCAGGTGGAGAATAACCTATGACTCCAATATGGTGAGTGAAAAGCGGTTAAAATCTTTGGGCCAAAGCTGTCTCTAGGATTCACTCCTGCGCGCACCTCTACAGACACACACTTTGTGCTTGGAGGAAGGAAGGAGGACGCTGTTTTCACGAAACACCAGGGAGACCGATCAGCATTGTGTTCCATGTAGTGTAGATCCCATAAAAGTATGGGGGCCTGTGCAAATTGTCATTTGGCCACATTCCACTACAATGCAACTTTAAGATCAAACGCCTCGGGTGTGAAATCGTGCTGCCTGTTCACCCAGTTTACATATTTATGTTGTAAATATATATGTACATACATATATATATATGTATATATATTTATCTGAATATATATAGAAATATATTTATTTTTAAAACATATATATTTATATCAATAAAAAACAAATACATAAACAAATATATATATATATATACAAGTATGCAATTATTGCGCTCTCATAATTGTAGGTTCGTTCGATCCCAGATCCGACCTGCTCGAGGTGCACTGCTGACGGCCCCCCGCGCAGCTTCGAAGTGCCACTGGTCGTGGGCCACGCTCTGACCACGGCGGTGGAACTGCAGGCGGGAAAGGATGAACGATGGCAAGTTGCCAGGCAGAATGGTGATTAATGGTGCTTTAATGGTGGTTTAATGGTAGATTTATGTAACAAATTAATGGCTGATGGTGGTTTATGATGGTTGATGTTGGTTGAGAGTGGGTGATAGTGGGTTGATAGTGGGGTGGTTGATGCTGGTTAGTAGTGGCCAGAGCATGGGATTCCATGCCAAAATGCTGGATGATGGTTCATAGAGGTTGATGATGGTTAGTATTGGTTGACATTGGTTCTGATAAGGACTATATAAATGGTTTCTCAATTGTCGACCCAATCGTAAATATTAATGGCGCTCAAAAACGGATAGTCATGGGTTCTTAGACTCTTCCATAGTGATGATTAGTAGTGCTGATTGATGATTGGTCCGTCAACGGTCGTTCACACGGGTAACTAACAATTGTTGCCCACAGTGATGGCTTACAATTGTTAGACAATAGGTGGTTTATCACGGGCAAAAGTGGCCGTCAATATCCGTTAATGATATTGGTACTTAATAGCCAACAACAATTACCTTGAGCTGAACGAAGTGTTTAAACGCTAAATTCGAAATGTGAACAATATTACCCACGAGTCAATTACCGCATATTGCCCAATAGATGTTGGTCAAAGATGTGACTGCGGAGGTATCCGGCTGTAAGCAAGTCTACAAGCACACAGGTCGCTTGCGCGGAGTACATGGGTCGAAAGGCCATCCAAGAAATCGGGAAGATCCCAGCATTGGGATGGTTTGCCAGGGGTGGCCCTTGCCGAAAGGCAGTCTGCCATATGATCAATTCGACTAAGGGGTGGATTTCAACCGAATGCCTGGGAAGCCAACCGGGGTTGATTTGTTTGCCACTGGGCCAACCCAAGCAATTGATCAGCGGAAATTAAATATGGGACATGACATGATCCGTCATTCCCCAACGAACGGTTCTTGGATAGCAGAATTATGCAGAAATATGTTCAGAACCATCAAGGACCTACCCACATAATAATCCAAGATAATGTGTACCCAGGATTAATAAACCCCAGGTTGATTAATTGGGGGGGTTGCTACTTTGATGGGAAACCAAGGCTTTTGGGAGATACCCCTCTATTAATCGACCAGGGGTTTATTAATCCTGGGTAGACATTAGTTCATTAGTATGTTCATCAAGATATACCCCGCCTCCTGAGTGAGCGTTGCAGATTGCTGAAAAGGATTATAACCCTCATCAAACATCATCAAACAAATGATTCGCCACTCTTCAAATCATCAGCCACAATAAACCATGATTAGCCACTATCAATGAATCATCATCAAAAAGTCATGAACCATATTATCACTAACCAATATGAACCATGATGAACCACTATCAATCATCAAAAACCGTGATTTACAATCTGGTAAACGAACATAGCAATGGAAGATCACCATACTTTATAGAGAAACCCTGGGAAACTATTGATAATTGATGGATTTTCCATGGCTATGTTAGATTACCGGAGGGTACCGTGATTCACTGTGCTATGAACTCTACGTTCAGGTGGTGGAGTCGGCGCGAGGACAGCGGTGAGGGTTCCGTTCCCCGAAACTGCTGGCGAGCGACTTGTGGGTTGGACTCGTTTGGAATGGTTGATATTGGTTGAATGTAGTCAATAGTGGTTCATGGTGGTTTATGGTGGTCAATAGTGGTTGGTAGTGGTCGATTTTTGGACTCTAGGAATGTGGTCAATAGTGGTTCATGGTGGTTGAAAGTGCTTCATAACCAGCTAAGAGTGGTTAAATGTGTTAGTAACGATCAATAGTCAGCAAATGATGACTGAACATAGGTCAACAGTGGTCGAACTTTTCGCCATGTTCACCAGTATCACCGGGTTGAAACCACCAAGCAGTCAATCATGGTGAGTAGATTGACATTGTTTACGTACGGTCACCGAGCCATGGCAGCTACCTCAATGGCAAGTTTGGGATGGTTCATCGGCACTTGTTCATCAAGACTTACAGCAAGAGATTAGTATTATTATTGATACTGACTATGATGATAGTGGTATAAAGACATTGATTACCCTTATTGACAACATCGTGATAATGACGGGCCAATGCAACCTAGCACATAGTCTGCCAAGGATAAGGTTGACATCCAATGCAACTTTAGAAGAGAAACTTCTGTGGTACAAACATTTGCCGAACCAAGCACGAGGTGTCAAAACAGAGCTGACATTTAGACGAGCTGTCATGACATAGCGCTAAGCGGCTGAGAAGAGACGTCCGAACATCAACCGTTTGAGGAACTTGCCCCTCTTTCTTCCAACCAATGCCTGTTGCCATTTTTCCCGTCATTGTTGGCAATTGTTGGTTACTGTTTGCCTTTCTTAATCACTATCAACCTTGGTTTGCTGTTATGAATCATCATCATCATCGTCATCATCATCATCATCATCATCATCATCATCATCATCATCATCATCATCATCGTCATCATCGTCATCATCGTCATCATCATCATCATCATCATCATCATCATCATCATCATCATCATCATCATCATCATCATCATCATCATCAT